>WNWK01051807.1:0-12367 GCA_009830355.1 Cherax destructor | reverse complement strand
AGTTGAATTTGTTAAAAAGAAAGTTATTTATTGTTGGCTTTGAGTAGTGTTTTAGCCTGTTTTTGTTTTTTAGTAATGACAGTTTTGTTTGGTTCTGTAAGTCAAAAAGGGTTGATATCAGGATCAATGTTTGGAATCATAAGATTTAGTGGATTCTATAATTAAATTTAAAAAATGAACATTGTAAGTAGACTTAAGAATAGGAAACAAAAGGGTTCTTGGCATGTGAGTTAGTACGTTGATATTTTTAAAAAAATGAAAAATGAGTAAGGTAGTAAATTTTACATAAAAAAATCAAAAATTTGCCCTGGTTGCCCCTGAGTTAGTTAATTAAACAAATTTTATATATGAGTGTGATTCTAAACAAGACTTAAGAACAATGAAAAATCAAACTTAAAGATATGATATCTGATGAATTGATTTTACTAGTTTTGATTAACACACTTTTGAACAAAAGTCAGAGATTTAGGATATATTTTTAAAGTAACTGATTTACTATTTAACTAGCTAATTGAACTGGTTTGAAAATTAATATGTTTAAATTTTAAGTTATTATGAAAAAATTTAAATTCAGTATTGCATAGTTTGATTATAAATTTATTAAAGGCAATATAAAGAAATAAAAGCTAATAGGAAAAAAAAAGGCTTAATTAAAAAGTAAAATATTTTAAATAAAAAAAAGGGCTTGAAATAAAATTTTAGGCATTTAAAGGGTGATCAAAAATAAGGATTTTGACTTAATATTAATCCGTCAGAGGGGGCATATCTTAAGGCAAACAATCTTAGCAATCTTTTTCCCCCATAAGAAATAATGGAAAAAAATTTTAAACCCGCCCAAGACTTAAAAAGTAGTTAAAAAAAATTTTTTTTGAATTTTTTGACATTAAATAATACAAATTTAATAAAGAATACCTAAATACACATAAATATTGTACAATAACATTCACACATTTATTAAAGAGTTGTATTTTGGGAGGACGGGAGAAGGTGGAGTAGTATGCAGTGTTTGAAGGGGGAAACCCCCTTTCCCTTAACACTCAGGTACCAGTCCTTTTTTGGGGTTACTGGCCTTTTTTTTTGAATGCTCCTCCCTGCAGAATGCTACACTCCCGGAAAGCCCCCGCATGAATGCTCCTCCCCGCATGAATGCTACACTCCCTGCATGCCTACCACCCCCCCATCCTTTACACTCCCTGCATCCTTGCTAACTCCCCCGCATCCTTTCACACCCCCGTCCTTCACACTCCCTGCATCCTTGCACCTGCATCCTTCCTCCCTGCATGCCCTCACCCCCTCACCGCTCACTCCCTGCATCCTTCACCCCCCCTCCTTTCCTCCCCCTGCATCCTTGCTCACTCCCAATTTTTCCATCCCTGTCCTTGCACCCCCTGCATCCTTTGCTACACTCCCTTTCCCCCCCCCTGTTACCCCCTCCCTGCATGCCTGCAAACCCCCTGCATGCCTGCTACACCCCCTTTGTTTTTGCCCCTCCCAACCCCCCGGGCATCTGCTCCACTCCCTGCTCCCTCACCCCTAAAGGGCTTCACCCCCTTAAATTTTTTTCTACGGGGCTTGGACTAGGGGCCTTGGGGCCCAGGTGGCTTTTTTAAAAGGTTAAAAGGCAAAAAAACAGTGGAATAATGAAAAAAATTGGAAAGGAATGGTGGGGTGGGGTGGGTGGTCCCCTTTTCACTTTAAACAATAGCCCCCTGATGCCCCCCGGGTGCGCGCTCAGCGGGGGCGAAGCGGACACGCCCGGGGCAAAAAATGTCGTTGGGCAAAACCCAAACATCGTAAGTGGGTTTTTAAAACCATTGAATCCCCCTTCCCATAATCCAAAAAAAGAGGCCCCAATACATAAGGGGGAGAAAGAACCTGAATAACTACGGCCCCGATTTTTTTCCCCCTTCTCTAAAAATTTTTAAAAAAAATTAAAATTCATAGACAAATATTTTCCCTCCCCACCTCCAACAAGTCTCAACCACTGTCAATTTGGTTCGGAAAATAAAAATACCAAATGATGCCATTTAACGTAAAAAAAAATTTTCCCCCCTTTTGGAGAAAAAAAATCTCAGTGGGAATCTTTTGATTTACGTAAACTTTTGTCAGTTAATGATCTTTACACTTAAAAATTTCCACTATGGTATGAGGACCTCCCTAAACCACCTAAAATCATACCTTGCAACAGAAACCAATTTTTTTCAAAATGGACTCTCCCCCCCAAAAATATTCCTGGGGGTCCCACAGGGAAGTGTTCTTGGCCACTACTTTTCATTTACATTTGGGCCTACCAAATCATCTCCTCTCAAACCCATTTTTTGAGGGTGACACTACATCGTTATTCTCACCCAAGGACACATTTGAACATGCAAATACTGGAATTGCAAGAAAATATCTACCTGGATGAGATGACCAACAAACTTCTCTCAATATTGATAAAACCTATTTTATCCAGTTTTGGGAACAGAGCTACAAACGCACCACTTAACATAATTTATAAAGGGTCCCCTATGAAAACTCACAGAGGGAAAATTCTTAGGAATCCTCTTGACAGTGGCCTCAAATTCAGAAATATTTTCAACAAATCTCCAAGAAAGTCTCAAAGACCGTGGGAATACTACCCAAAATACGGTACTATGTTCCACAACCAGCCTCCTTACCCTATATCACTCCCTTTACCCCTACCTCACCTATGGAATCTCGAGGGGCTCTACATCAATAACTCATCTCAGACCACTAATAACACAACAAAAACAGCAGTTAGAATGATAACAAATTTCACTCCAGGCAACATCTCCACAAATTAAAAACCTCAAACCTCCCCTTTTAAAATCCATACTTTTTCTGTTATTACATACATAGAACACCCTTTGGGAAAAATTAACCCACCATAAACTTCTCCTTACTAATTTTAACAGGACACATGACCATAACATAGACACGGATCACCTCGTGTTCCCCGTGTCCCCTAACACTATGTAAAAACTCGATGCATATAAAGGCACGAAAATTTGGAATTCATTACCTGTCATTGCCAAAGAAACCCTACCTGTACCCCAATTCAAAACGATGCTAAAAAACCCCCTTCTCACCCAAAGCTAATTGCTCCATATCAAACATTCCCAGCAAAGTAGAATAATCACTTTAAAGTAAAAACCTGACTAATCAATTGTATGTAATGTATGAATGAACGAATGAATGAATGTAAAACCTGTTATGAATAATACATACTTACTAATTATTTCCAAACACTTACATTATAATGACCACGTAAACTAACTGCAATGCAATTAATTGTTTTAAATTGTTATCTCACTCAATTAGTTGCATTGCTACAATAAATTGCTACAATTAATTGATATGTTCAACTTATATTCAAACTTTATAACTTAGATATGCAACTTTACTTATTTTATAAATTATCAACCATAACTTTTTATTATTTTTATTATTATTGCTTTAATTTTTTTAATCTGATTTAATTAATTTTTTAATGAAGACAAAAGTACAAAACTATGTTTAAAAATGTCATGTCTAACTATGTTCAAATTTCATAGCTAAATACTCACCTTTACTCATTGTATACTATCTACAAAAATTCTTACAATTTAGTTTTAAGTTAATTTTAAGTCTGCCCAAATGCCCTGCATACTGGGGTTTTTGGCATGTACACCTCATGTAATCTCAATAACCAAATGTAATTCTTTGTATCATGTCCAAATAAACTATTATTATTATTATTATTATTATTATTATTAAAACAATTTTTAGCAATTAAGGTGATAAAAAGTAATTATAAATTCTAAGCAATTAAGCTGATCAAAATATATAGGAATGTGGGTTGAAAAATGGGCACAAGTAAAACTGTATGTATTTAAAAATAAAAATAAAACTATTTGTCAAAAATATTCATCAAAGGATAGACAAGTACTTAAATGAGGTAGATGAGCAAAACATACACTACACTATACGTAGGGGTTTGGTTTGGACATTGTGTTTATACAGTCTCTGTAATATTTGCATCCCTAAGGAATCTTGATAGTTCATTCTCATTTGTGATAGTATATAACTGGCCTACACTTATTTTCTTCACTAGAATTTTCCCATCACGGGTGAAACATTGGTGGATTTTATCATTATTCTCTGCTTAAGTTTTCTGATTCTATACAAGAGGTTCTGACGTTTTTTGGTCAGACATTCATTTATATATACCTGTTTCCTGGCTGTAATAGATGATTTAATTAGATCTGGTTTCCTGTCAAGTGTGGTGAATCTAATCATAACACTTTTTCTACCATGGAGCCTAGTAATCGTGCTTCTTTTATATCTGTCATTGGTACATTAACGTTTATTTGATCTTTGAAGATTTGTATAGTTATAACTGATAGTTCTGGAAGCAACAGAAAGCAGTTTACCCAGCCTATCATAATAGTATTGGGCTATTCTGGTCTGGTGTTTCGAAATCAGTTTATTCAGGAAATTGTAACAATAAGACAATTCTTAAAAAAAAAAGGGGGAAGGTGTAAAGGTAGAAAGTTGAAGTAAACATTGATAAGAGTAAGGTAATGAGGGTATTAAACGATTTAAATAAAGAAAACTGTATATCACATTGGAGAGAGGAGTATGGCAGTTAGTGAATGTTTTCAGATACAGTGGACCCCAGGCTAACGAACAAAATTCATTCCAGAAACCTGCTCAAGTGCCATTACCGAACGAATTTACTTCCTTAAGAAATAATGTCACGTAGGTTAGTCTATTTCAGACCCCCAAAAATACACTTCCACAAGCACTTACAATATTATACTTACATAATTGTACGATTTCCAGGGTGTTTGTTAGCGGGGTCCACTGTATTTTGGAGTTGACTTGTTAGCAGATGGTTTTATGAATTATGAGGTAAACCATAGAATTGATGAAGGAAAAAATGTGAATGTTGCTTTGAGGTATCTGTGGAGACAAAAAACGTTATCCATGGAAGCAAAGAAGGGAATGTATGAGAGTATGGTGGTACCAACACTCTTATATGGGAGTGAAGCATGGGTTGTAAATGCTGCAACGAGGAGGCAGCTGGAGGCAGTGGAGATGTCGTGTCTAAGGGCAATGTGTGTGGTTTAAATATTATGCAGAGAATTCGTAGGTGGAAATTATGAGGTGTGGAGTTACTAAAAGTATTAGTCAGAGGGCTGTTGAGGTGGTTTGGTCATTTCGAGAGAATGGAACAAAGTAGAATGACTTGGAGAGCATATAAATCTGTTGGGGAAAAGGTTGGAGGGTGGGGGTAAAGGAGGTTTTGTGGGCGTGGGGCATAGACTTTCAGTAAGCGTGCATGAGCGTGTTAGATAGGAATGAATGGAGACGAATGGTTTTTTGGACCTGACGAACTGTTGGAGTGTGAGCAGGGTAATATTTTGTGAAGGGATTCAGGGAAACCAGTTAGCCCGACTTGAGTCCTGGAAATGGAAGTACAGTGGATCCCCGGTTAACGAAAAATTATTGTAGAAGCCTGCTCAAGTGCATTACCGAACAATTTACTTCCTTAAGAAAAAATGTCATTTAGGTTAGTCTATTTAGACTCTCAAAAATACACTTCACAAACACTTACAATTATACTTACATAATTTGCACGATTTCCGGGTTTTCGTTAACCGGGTTCCACTGTATAGTGGTACTCAGCATACGTACAGCTCCCAAATCGAACAATTATGTAAGTGTATTTTTGTAAGTGCTTTTATAAGTGTATTTTTGAGGGTCTGAAATGAATTAATCTAATTTTCATTATTCCTTATGGGAACAAATTGTTCGTATCAGCACTCGAACAGCCTTCTGGAATGAATTAAGCTTGTAACCCGAGGTACCACAGTACAATGCCTGCACTTTAATGGAAAGGTTTAGGATATGGACAGTTTGAGGACATCTAAACTGTCATATCTGAGCGCTCTGCAAAGACAGTGATTATGTATGAATGATGGTGAAAGTGTTGAATGATAATGAAAGTTTTTTTCTTTTGGGTCACCCAGCCTCGGTGGGAAGCGGCCGACGTGTTAAAAGAAAAAAAATGGAAACCATGCACTTTGTCTGTTGTTTCCAGACTTTGTAGTTTAAATTTTCTTCATTAAAACCCTTTGACTGTTTCGGTTGTATATACAGTGGTCCCTCGGTTTCGTGCATCTCCAAACTCGAACATTTATGTAAGTGTATTTTCGTAAGTGCTGTTGCAAATGTATTTTTGGGGTCTGAAATAGACTAACCTACGTGACATTATTTCTTAAGGAAGTAAATTGCTCGGTAATGGCACTTGAGCAGCATTCTGGAACGCATTTTCGCAAAACCGAGGGACCACTGTATACTGTACGTCTTACGAGCCAATGTTTTTGATGTATTAAGACGCCAAATTTCTAGCAGCTTTAAATCAAGTGGGAGAAAGCTGGTAGGCCCACATGTGAGGGAATGGGTCTGTGTGGTCAGTGGGCGCAGTATAAAAATCCTGCAGCACGCAGTGTATAATGAGAAAAATCTCCGACAGTGTTTTTGGATTAAAACGCCGACTTAGAGGTGTATTTTCGTATAGTATTTATGGTTGTATTCTCATTTTCTTGGTCTCATTTGATAGAATGGAAGACGTATTACAAAAATAGATGATTTTGATTGGTTTCACGATGAAAAAGACCTTGAAATTGAGCTCAGTAGCGGAAATGTTAAATTTTTGCTGATGTTCAAGAGTAAACTAGCTATTCTAATACATAGTCATGAATGTGTTGACATTATTTATACACTTATTGCAATAATGCAGTAGTCTGCATAACAGTAAATCTTCTATTTTTTGTGTGAACAAAAATTCAAAATAGAAAGTCATGCCTGGAGACATGACTGATGAACAGAGAAAATCTTATTTTAGTGCCAGGAATGTCTGCATTGTTCATTTTGGACCCTATTTTGAAATTGGCATCTTTTTTAATTTGCGTGAAATTGGCCAAATTTCCAATTTCTGACCACTTTATTGGGTAGTTGAAATCGGTAAATGGACAGTTTCTTGTACTCAGTCGATAGAACAAATGGAGTTCTAAAGAAATAGCTATGGGTTTGGTCGACTGGAACAATGGAATTGGCTGAAAATAGGGCTCAAAGTGGGCGAAATCACCGATGCATAAATGTTGCAGAGATCGCTAACTTTGTGAGAGCACAATTCCGTAAGTTTTCCATCAAATTTCGTACTTTTGGTGTCATTAGCATCGGGAAAAGGTTCTCTTATCATTTCATAAGAATTTTTTTTTTTTAATATTTTGCGACACAGAGAGACACTTTAGGATTTGGGGTCGCAACAATCAAAGGGTTAAATCTGAAATCTGCTAAATTGAGGTTTGCTACAGATTTTTATATATTACAGTTCCTAACAGTAAGAGGGTCTTATTAAAAATCAGTGACAGCAAGTTATATTTTGACAGAATCTTTGAATATCTGTTTTTGTTTATAAATTTATGAAAATTTTTGAATGTTGCTAAGCCATTATTATATTTAGATATTCAGTAAATGTAATAAATTTTAATAAAAATGGTGAAAATTTGAAATAAAAGGACTAAAATGATTGGCTCATGAAAATCCTAGTACATTAAGAAGCAGTAAGAAAGTCTTAGATAAATATAGTACTAGAATTATTTTCCTTTTATTACAGTATTTAATATTGCATGTAGCACCATGAAGCAAGGCAGTTTTCTGGAACAGCATTCACTAGGAGTCAGTTACATATTAGAAGGATGTAAAATCAGAAATCGTCCTGTAATAGTTTCTTGTAAATTTTTCCAATAGATTTGGAATTATCTATATGCATGTCAGTTATTCTGTATTATTACAATTTTAAGGGTTTTTGAAACTAACTTTTAAGTGATCCCAATATAGCTGTAAGTCTTTTTTCGTAATATAGGATATTTTTATAAACTCCCCAAGCTCAACTGTCCCACCCAATCTCCAGCCAGTCCTGGCATCTTTTCCAAACTCAAAAGTTTATCTGTTCTGCTTTCAAGTGCTTTTTTTCAGACAATTTAGGCTCCCTCTTGATCTACATCCTCTTAAATATTTGTTTTTCATGTATTTTTATTGCTGTGCATTATATTGTTTTGTTATTTGTCCCTATGTTTTCTTTCATCATTTGTCTTCCATTTTTACTATTGCACTGATTATTCTTCATTGCACATTTATTTCATATTTCATTACATATTTTTCATTTTCAGATCACACACAGGATTCTTTACAAAAGAATTTTTTATTTCAATATGCGCTTCCTCATTGCAGTTAATTTAACCCTTCCGTATATTTATCTCTCTCCTGTTTTTCCTCGCTCATTATTTTTGCCTCATCCCCTTACCATCTTATTTAATCTGTTTTCCATATTTCATCAGTGGTGTAGTGGTAAACAAAGATGTCAGGGAATACATTTTGGGTGTTACCCAGATGGGAGGAGGGACAGTGGTGAGTGCAGTGAGCCCATATAACTGGAGATTCAAGGGATGCTGTCAGCCCCATGGTAATTTTTTGGAAGTCTGATCGATTTCACTGGATATGAGGTTATTTTCCACCTTGAAGATGCAATATTGCCAGTGTCATTAGATATATAACATCCAGTATGATCACTAAAAATAGTTAGCAGCTAGAATAAATAATTAAAAAAAGGTAACTGGTATACAGTGGTGACTGTTCAACCAGATGTTGGCTATTAAGTAGGCTAACACCACTTACACCACACACAATAGTAACTAATGTGTGTGGTGAGGAAAGTGACCAGTAAGAAATGAGAGGGAGGCTGGGGGTGGCTGGTTTTTTTTTTATATATATAGAGACAGTGTCTTTATATACGTATATGTACGTACTTTATATATACTATACGTACTTCCCGCCTTCATGACAATTAGGCTAACCAGTTTCCCTGAATCATTTCATAAATGTTACATTGCTCACACTCCAACAGCACCTCAAGTCATAAAAGTCACCTGTCTCCACTCCTGTCTAGTGTGCCGACTCAGTCCTGTTGAAGTCGAAGCCCTAACACTCAAACTCCTCCTCCCCTTACTCCCCTCCCTCAAACCTTTCCTGGGACAACCCCTACCTCTCATTTCCTCCACCCCAGATTTATGCACCTTCCTAGTCATCTTAATTTGCTCCATCCTCTAAATGTTCAAACAGCTTCAACAATCTCTAATCATCCCTCTCCTCTGAATAATACTTTTAGTAATCCCACACCTTCTAGTCTCCAAGTGCCAAATTCTCTGCAGCAGTGCTCTAAAATTCATGGGCTACCATTGTTTTAGCTAAAGCTAAAAGAAATTAAATGGTTAATAACTTGTCTCACATTTCTTCTAGGAACAGGACTTAATTTTAAGATGTTAGAGATTTGTAAATTTGGATTCATTTGAAATACAGTAAACCCCCTCTAACAGGGACTCATAGGTGTGTTCCATTGAATCAGAGTTATGTTATAAACCAGCAAAAAAAAAAAAAGTTCTAAAAGTATTCTACTGTATATTGAATATAGTACTGTAAACACAATTTACAGATACACTGCAATGAACATTGAAAGTAAAGTATTTAAAAGTTTAATTTTACCAGTTAATTTTTGTCCATAATTTTAAAATCCACTTGCTGCTAACCAAGATAAAGTTGGGAAATGCCATTCCCACATGTTCCCACAACATTACACCACTGTCTGTCATTCTTTTCAACCTTCCTCTTTTCCTTCACTGCTCTCCCTATTAATATTATTCATGATCATTCAGTAATTATGTTGGATTCTCAACTATTGTAACATACTTGAACAGGTAAACTTTGTCCTTGGTTGATGCATTGCATGTTCTATTATGCTAAAACACCAGCTATATCTCCTAACTCTTCCATGTCCATTGTGAATAAAATGTAACTTTGGCTTTCCTTGCCACTAAAAGGTTAATTAAGCCCCTACCTGTCTTTTCACTAAGGACTTTTATTAAATTGTTTCACGCCGGCAATAGAAGATGAAGGTATGTTGTCAGTAGCCATATTTAATTAGATTTGTTGTGTATTTCTAGACACGCTGCTTTCCTTAATGTAACTATGTATGTGTGTGTTGATAAGGTGTTCTGAAAGTTACTTTTATTTTTAAGTTTAATTTTTCTTGAGGCACTGATGATCATGGTAAAGAAGATAATTAATTTATAACAGGATTCATTCCCAGTCAAGACCAAAAACAAATCATTAATATAGTGTGTGTAATCTTTATATTTTCTTTTCTAAGGTGAAAAATTCATTTTGAATAGAAAAATAATGTAAAAACTTGGTAGTTTTTATAAGCATATTAGAAGTAGCAAGTAAACTGAAGATATAAAACATTGGAATGTTGTTATAATGTAGTTAGGACACAACAGCTTTCAGGGAAGAGAGATGTAATAGCTACTGATGGATCAACTAGGAATTGTTTGTAAAAAAAAATAAATGTAAAGTAAATGCACATGAAAATAAATAAAGAGCAAACTTAAGAATTTCATAAGGAAACAAAGTGAATTTTGCCTCAGGCTACTAATTTTCTTAAAATATTTTAGAATAATGTTTTGCACTTCACTTAAAAGTTTACATGAGGACTGTGTAAAGTCTTAGTGGATGTGACTAAAATTCCATGTGCACAGTGAATTCCATAGTGAAAGCATGAGTAGCGTAGGTAATTGCCAGTAAATACTTAGTGTGACTATGCACGGGGAAGGGATTGATTGATTGTAATGACAAAGTAGGAGATTCACTAGATGTTTTGGACATGTAAAGAGTGACTTGAAAATGATATGAGTGAGGTAAGTAAAGAAGAGGTATATCGTCGTGTGATTTGGGTGCTTATCCAAACAGGGTCAATGATAAGACTCTTTGGAGGCTACGTTACTTTATTTGGGTTCTTGGTACACAGGCCCAGAGGGCCATGCCCAGGAGATGGAGTAGACCTTTTTGACTGAGTGAGGTCGGCTGCCTGAGTGAGACAGGGTAAGCGTGGTGCGAGCTGAGCTGGGTAGTCCTATAGGTGGCAGCACCAGCATGGCGTGAAATATGAACCCAGCTGGGTATACATCGCTTGGGCACCTCCTCATGGTCGTCCTCGACCATGATTGACTGAGAAAAAAAAACTTTGTCTCTCTCTGTCTGTCTCTCTCTGTGTCTCTCTGTCTCTCTCTGTCTCTCTCTGTCTCTCTCTGTCTCTCTGTTCTCTCTCTGTCTCTCTGTCTCTTTCTCTGTCTCTCTGTCTCTCTGTCTCTCTGTCTCTCTGCTCTCTCCTGTCTCTTCTTCTCTCTCCTCTCTCTCTCTCTCTCTCTCTCTCTCTCTCTCTCTCTCAGGAATGGGGCACAGAACACACAATAAAAACAATCATACATGTACATACATATATACATACAGTGGACCTTTGGTTTTCGTGATTAATCCGTTCCAGAGAGTGCTGAAAACCGAAATTCATGAAAATCAAAACCATTTTCCCCATAAGAAATAATGTAAATCCAATTAATCCGTTCCAGACACCCAAAAGTATTAACACAAAATAATTGTTTTAGAGATTAAATATAGATTAACATACAGAAAAGAATGACAAATCAATATAAAGCAATAATAACATCACACTTACCTTTATTGAAGACTTTTGTTGCTGTATGGAGGAGGAGACGAGAAGAAGTTGATATTATTTGGAAGGGGAATCCCTTCCATAAAGACTTTAGGTACCGAGTCCTTATCTGGGGTTACTTCCCTTCTTTGTTTTTTAATGGCACTAGGACCAGCTTGAGAGTCACTGGACCCCTGTCGCTCAAAAATTGTTCCAGAGAGGTCTGTGTCTGGAGTCTCTTTAAGATTTCCTAAAATGGGACAAGGCATTGTCGTTGAACATGTTGCAGACACGGCCTGCAACAGCTTTGATAGGTGATGTTCCTCCACAAGTGTTTGCTCCTCACTCCACTTTGCACAAATGTCCTTAATCTTTGAAGAAGGCACCTTCTTCCCTCTCTCTTCCTCCTCCTGTGAAGCAATTTCCTCAACTGTGCTCTGTTGCTGTTGCAGATGAAGGTCTTGCAGCTCTTCAGTGGTTAGCTCTTCACTGTGGTCCTCCACCAACTCTTCCACATCCTCGCCTACACATTGAACCCCTTGAATTCCCCAATTCCACAATACATTCCACAACAGGTGTTGGGTCGACAGGGTCAGTCCCAAACCCTTTAACCCTTTCGGGTTATGGTCGTACAAGTACGTCTTACGCGCAGGGGTTATTGACGTACTAGTACGCATAAATTCTAGCGCCTTCAAATTAAGCGCGAAATGGCTGGTAGGCCTAGTGGTGAGAGAATGGGTCTGCGTGGTCAGTGTGGGAGTAAAGGAAAAA
>WNWK01051806.1:0-12367 GCA_009830355.1 Cherax destructor | reverse complement strand
GGAGGGCGGGCGAGGGGGAGGGAGGGGTGAGGTGGAGGGGGGGTGAGGTGAGGGAGGGTGAGGGTGAGGGAGGGGGTGAGGTGAGGGGGGTGAGGTGAGGGAGGGGGAGATGAGGGGGGAGTGAGGTGAGGTAGGGGGTGAGGTGAGGAGGGGAGGTGAGGGGGGGTGAGGTGAGGGAGGGAGGGAGGTGAGGGAGGGTGAGGTGAGGGAGGGGCGAGGTGAGGGAGGGAGTGAGGTGAGGTAGGGGGTGAGGTGAGGAGGGGCGAGGTGAGGGAGGGGTGAGGTGAGGGAGGGGAGTGAGGTGAGGAGGGGGTGAGGTGAGGGAGGGGCAGGTGAGGGAGGGAGTGAGGTGGAGGTAGGGGGTGAGGTGAGGGAGGCGGAGGGAGGGAGGGGTGAGGTGAGGGAGGGCGAGGTGAGGGAGGGGTGAGGTGAGGAGGGGGTGAGGTGAGGTAAATATAGTAAGAAGGGAGAGTCGATACAGCTACAGAAAAATTGGTTGAATTGTTAGAGTTAAAAACCTGTCGACAACACGATGGTCATTAAGACTATATTTCAGTCGCAGCTGAAAATTAACACTTGCTGCTTGGAGAAGCAACACTTGCTGGTGCTGGGAGAAGCAACACTTGCTGGTGCTGGGAGAAGCAACACTTGCTGGTGCTGGGGATAACACTCCTGGTGCTGGGAGAAGCAACACTGCTGGTGCTGGGAGAAGCAACACTTGCTGGTGCAGGAGAGCAACACTGCTGGTGCTGGGAAGCAACACTTGCTGGTGCTGGGAGAGCAACACTTGGCTGGTGTGGAGAGGCAGCCTGCTGGTGCTGGGAGAAGCAACACTTGCTGGTGCTGGGAGAAGCAACACTTGCTGGTGCTGGGAGAAGCAACACTTGCTGGTGCTGGGAGAAGCAACACTTGCTGGTGCTGGGAGGCAGCACTGCTGGTGCTATGAGAGCAACACTGTGGTGCTGGGAGAAGCAACACTTGCTGGTGCTGGGAGAAGCCACACTTGCTGGTGCTGGGGATGCCACACTTACAGGTGCTGGGAGAAGCAACATTTGCTGGTGCTGGGAGAAGCAACACTGTAGGTGCTAGGAGAAGCAACACTTGCTGGTGCTGGGATAGCAATATGCTGGTACTGGGAGAAGCCAATTGCTGGTGCTGGGAGAAGGGAACACTTGCTGGTGCTGGGAGAAGCAACACTTGCTGGTGCTGGAGAGCAACACTGCTGGTGCTGGGAGAAGCAACACTTACTGGTGCTGGGAGAAGCAACACTTGCTGGTGCTGGGAAGCAACACTTGCTGGTGCTGGGAGAAGCCACACTTACAGGTGCTGGGAGAAGCAACATTTGCTGGTGCTGGGAGAAGCAACACTTGCTGGTGCTATGAGAAGCAACACTTGCTGGTGCTGGGAGAAGCAACACTTGCTGGTGCTATGAGAAGCCACACTTACAGGTGCTGGGAGAAGCAACATTTGCTGGTGCTGGGAGAGGCAGCACTTGCTGGTGCTATGAGAAGCAACACTTGCTGGTGCTGGGAGAAGCAACACTTGCTGGTGCTGGGAGAAGCAGCACTTGCTGGTGCTATGAGAAGCAACACTTGCTGGTGCTGGGAGAAGCAACACTTGCTGGTGCTGGGAGAAGCCACACTTGCTGGTGCTGGGAGAAGCAACATTTGCTGGTGCTGGGAGAGGCAACACTTGCTGGTGCTGGGAGAGGCAGCACTTGCTGGTGCTGGGAGAGGCAGCACTTGCTGGTGCTATGAGAAGCAACACTTGCTGGTGCTGGGAGAAGCAACACTTGCTGGTGCTGGGAGAAGCCACACTTGCTGGTGCTGGGAGAAGCAACATTTGCTGGTGCTGGGAGAAGCAACACTTGCTGGTGCTATGAGAAGCAACACTGCTGGTGCTAGAACAACACTTGCTGGTGCTGGGAGAAGCAACACTGGGCTGGTGCTGGGAGAAGCAACACTTGCTGGTGCTATGAAAAGCACACTTCAGGTGCTGGGAGAAGCAACATTTGCTGGTGTTGGAGAGGCAGCACTTGCTGGTGCTATGAGAAGCAACACTTGCTGTTGCTGGGAGAAGCAACACTTGCTGGTGCTGGGAGAGGCAGCACTTGGTGGTGCTATGAGAAGCAACACTTGCTGGTGCTGGGAGAGGCAGCACTTGCTTTTGCTGGGAGAGGCAGCACTTGCTGTTGCTGGGAGAGGCAGCTCTTGCCGGTGCTGGGAGAGCAGCACTGCTGGTGTGGGAGGCAGCACTTCGGTGCTGGGAGAGGCAATCACTTGCTGGTGCTGGGAGGCAGCACTTGCCGGTGCTGGGAGAGGCAGCACTTGCTGGTGCTGGGAGAGGCAGCACTTGCCGGTGCTGGGAGAGGCAGCACTTGCTGGTGCTGGGAGAGGCAACACTTGCTGGTGCTGGGAGAGGCAGCACTTGCTGGTGCTGGAAGAGGCCGCACTTGCCGGTGCTGGGAGGTAGCACTTGCTGGTGCTAGGAGGACAGCACTTGCCGGTGCTGGGAGAGCAGCACTTCTGGTGCTGGGAGAGCAGCACTTCTGGTGCTGGGAGAGCAGCACTTGCTGGTGCTCTGAGAGGCAACACTTGCTGGTGCGGGGGCAGCACTTGCCGGTGCTGGGGATGGCAGCACTTGCTGGTGCTGGGAGAGGCAACACTTGCTGGTGCTGGGAGAGGCAGCACTTGCTGGTGCTGGGAGAGGCAACACTTGCTGGTGCTGGGAGAGGCAGCACTTGCTGGTGCTGGGAGAGGCAGCACTTGCTGGTGCTGGGAGAGGTAGCACTTGCCGGTGCTGTTAGAGGCAGCACTTGCTGGTGCTGGGAGAGGCAGCACTTGCTGGTGCTGGGAGAGGCAAAACTTGTTGGTGCTGGGAGAGGCAGCACTTGCTGTTGCTGGGAGAGGCAGCACTTGCTGTTGCTGGGAGAGGCAACACTTGCTGGTGCTGGGAGAGGCAGCACTTGCTGGTGCTGGAAGAGGCCGCACTTGCCGGTGCTGGGAGAGGTAGCACTTGCTGGTGCTGGGAGAGGCAGCACTTGCCGGTGCTGGGAGAGGCAGCACTTGCTGGTGCTGGGAGAGGCAACACTTGCTGGTGCTGGGAGAGGCAGCACTTGCTGGTGCTGGGAGAGGCAGCACTTGCTGGTGCTGGGAGAGGCAGCACTTGCTGGTGCTGGGAGAGGCAGCACTTGCTGGTGCTGGGAGAGGCAGCACTTGCTGGTGCTGGGAGAGGCAGCACTTGCTGGTGCTGGGAGAGGCAACACTTGCTGGTGCTGGGAGAGGCAGCACTTGCTGGTGCTGGGAGAGGCAGCACTTGCTGGTGCTGGGAGAGGCAACACTTGCTGGTGCTGGGAGAGGCAGCACTTGCTGGTGCTGGGAGAGGCAACACTTGCAGGTGCTGGGAGAGGCAACACTTGCTGGTGCTGGGAGAGGCAACACTTGCTGGTGCTGGGAGAGGCAACACTTGCTGGTGCTGGGAGAGGCAACACTTGCAGGTGCTGGGAGAGGCAACACTTGCTGGTGCTGGGAGAGGCAACACTTGCTGGTGCTGGGAGAGGCAACACTTGCAGGTGCTGGGAGAGGCAACACTTGCTGGTGCTGGGAGATTCAGCAGTGAAGACTCGCTATAGAGTGTCAGTGCATCGTTGACTCCGTCAGTAAACTTAAATAAACATTCTTACATTCATGTAGAGTCAAAACAAAAGTAATCATATTTATTCATTAAACCAGGTTTTGAGACATGCCTCCAATTACATGGTTTAAGTTTAATTTAGGTAACAAACGGAAAAGGATGCAACAAAATGTGTATAGCAATATTGTGGTAATGGTGCCAAGTTTTGGGAGTAAAAGGACTCTCTTTTAACCTCAAAAAATATTCACGGACCCTTCCATGCTAATAGTCGTAATTTGAGGTTTCGTTAACTGAAAAACTGCAGCGGTGGGTAGAGGTCAATACTTGGTGCCAGGCTTGGCAGACCCCTTGTAGTAACTCGGAGCTTGATAAACACTTGTCCAACATTTGGGTATCTATTCTGGAAACGTTTTGCCAGCTAGTGGCTTCTTCAGTTCAGTACAGAAAAGAACGGTGGAAGATGAAGAGTAGTTTGAAGTAATCAGTCCCATTGCCTGGAGTCCATGGATGAGGGACTGATTACCTCAAACTTCTCCTCTTCTACCGTTCTGAGGCGGCTACGGTGAAAAGCTCTGTTCCACAAGGCACAGTACTCGCTCCCATCCTGTTCCTCATCCTCATATCGGACATAGACAGGGATATCAGCCACAGTGCCGTGTCTTCCTTTGCAGATGACACCCGAATCTGCATGACAGTGTCCACCATTGAAGACACTGCAAGACTCCAAGCAGACATCAACCAAATCTTTAAATGGGCTGCAGAAAACAATATGAAGTTCAATGGTGAGGAAATTAAAATCTCATCGGAGTATAAAACAAATTCCAACCACACAATAGAGCGAAAAACTAATGTCAAAGACCTGGGAGTGATCATGACAGAGGATCTCACCTTCAAGGACCATAACAATGTAGCAATTGCATCTGCCGAAAAATGACAGGATAGATAATGAGAACCTTCAAAACCAGGATGCCAAGCCCATGTTGACACTTTTCAGGTCGCTTGTTCTATCTAGGCTGGAATATTGCTGCACACTAACTGCACCTTTCAAGGCAGGTGAAATTGCTGAATAGAAAATGTCAGAGAACTTTCACGGCATCAAACTGCAATAAACCACCTCAATTACTGGGAACGCTTGAAGTTCCTAAACCTGTACTCCCTGGAACGCAGGCGGGAGAGATACATTATTATATACACTTGGAAAATCCTAGAGGGATTAGTACCAAACTTCCACACGAGAGTCACTCCCTACGAAAGCAAAAGACTCGGCAGACGATGTAACATCCCCCAATGAAAAGCAGGGTGCCACTAGCACGTTGAGAGACAACACAATAAATTCAGGGCCCAAGACTGTTCAACTGCCTCCCAGCATACATAAGGGGGATTACCAATAGACCCCTGGCTGTCTTCAAGCGGGCACTGGACAGGCACCTAAAGCCGGTGCCTGACCAGCCAGGCTGTGGTTCGTACGTTGGACTGCGTGCGGCCAGCAGTAACAGCCTGGTTGATCAGGCTCTGATCCAACATGAGGCCTGGTCACAGACCGGGCCCCAGGGGCGTTGACCCCTGGAACTCTCTCCAGGTAAACTCCAGGTTATCCTGTATTGGACTGATGAAGCCACTGGCTGGCGACACAATTCCTGAATAAAAATACCCAAATGTTGCATAAGTGACTCATTTATCAACTCCTTAGTTTTCCAAACCATTTTTACAAACTCAAGTTGTTACTCCACACTTGAAAACTGCTGCTCTGTACTTTTTACTGTTTTACAAAGGGGCGTTCCTGCTTTACGAATTTATTAATATTTTTCACCTGAGGTATTTGAGGAGGTAGATCATGGTAATGAATATAATATTGTGTATATTGAGGAAAATTAAGGCACACTGATTAGGAGGAAATTTTTCTGGATAGAGGCATGGTTGACAAAAAGGCAGCAGAGAGTTTGCATAAATGGGAAGAAATCAGAGTGGGGAAGCGTCACGAGCGGTGTTCCACAGGGGTCAGTGTTGGGCCCCTTGTTGTTCACAATCTACATAAAGGACATAGATGAGGGAATAAATAGCGACATAAGCAAGTTTGCCGATAACACCAAAATAGGCTGTCCAATTCATTCTGACGAGGACATTAGAGCACTCCAGGATGATTTGAATAGACTGATGCAGTGGTCGGAGAAGTGGCAGATGCAGTTTAATATAGATAAATGCAAAGTTCTAAACATTGGACAGGACAATAACCATGCCACATATAAACTAAATAATGAAGATCTTAATATTACTGATTGCGAAAAGGATTTAGGAGTTCTGGTTAGCAGTAATCTAAAACCAAGACAACATTGCATAAGTGTTCGCAATAAAGCAAACAGAATCCTTGGCTTCATATCAAGAAGCATAAATAATAGAAGTCCTCAGGTTGTTCTACAACTCTATATATCCTTGGTTAGGCCTCATCTAGATTATCCTGCACAGTTTTGGTCACCGTATTACAGAATGGATATAAATGCACTGGAAAACGTACAAAGGAGGATGACAAAGTTGATCCCATGTATCAGAAATCTTCCCTATGAGGATAGACTGAGGGCCCTGAATCTGCACTCTCTAGAAAGGCGTAGAATTAGGAATGATGTGATTGAGGTGTATAAATGGAAGACAGGAATAAATAAAGGTGATGTAAATAGCGTGCTAAAAATACCTAGCCTAGACAGGACTCGCAGCAATGGCTTTAAGTTGGAAAATTCAGATTCAGGAAGGATATAGGGAGGCACTGGTTTGGTAATAGAGTTGTGAATGAGTGGAACAAACTCCCGAGTACAGTTATAGAGGCTAAAACGTTTGTAGTTTTAAAAATAGGTTAGATAAATACATGAGTGGGTGCGGGGGTGTGAGTTGAACCTGACTAGCTTGTGTTACTAGGTCAGATCCCGTGTCCTTCCTTAAGTGAATGTGACCTGACCTGACTAGGTTGGGCATTGGCTTAAGCCGGTAGGAGCATTGGACATGCCTCGCATGGGCCAGTAGGCTTGCTGCAGTGTTCCTTCTTTCTTATGTTCTTAAATATAATTTAACAGATGAAACACCAATTTCTGATAGTGAGTTTATACCGCTTATTTATTTATTTATTGCATTATCAAAAATCAGATATGCTACATTGTATGGGTGGTCTGATTTCCATGGCATTTTTGTAAGGTTAGAACAAGAACTGCGCAGCTGACACTGCCACACACGAGGTTTCAAGTTGGTTGCCTGAAGACTCACTCATGGGCATAGTAATGGACACTGCAAATTTCCCTTCCTAAGCTAGGGATTTACAGTAGTATTTTGGATAACATCACAGACAGACTTAATTGAGGAGGGACACATACAAACATAATAATGGATAATAATGAAAACTAATAATGTGAATACAAAACTAATAGAATTCACAGACAAATGATCCGTAATATTTGTAGTAAATTAACGAAATGCTTCAGCAATGCAAGCAATGTATATTAAAATAGTGCTCGAAAAACCTCATAGACGTGGGATTGACTGCGACAGAACCTCAAACTCTGGCCAGTGGCTTACGCAACGGTCTGGGTTGGACCTCACCGGTGCACCAACAATCGTTCAAGTCTGGCAGTTCTGAGTTAACACATCAAGATAAGGTTGGAGAACTCGCACCTGACACACCTCAAGTGGGGTTAATTGGTATCGCAAACAAATTCAGTAGTCAGAGGAACTGCAATCACATCCTACAAGCTGAATACTGGCGGACAACGACACCTCAAGCATTATTGAAGGATTACTGGCACATTAATACACTAAGTCTGACATTGCATCAAATCACTTCAAGTTAACTCACCAAAACCTAAGTACATGGCCAACACACCTAACTGAATGCACCAACACACTCAAGCTGGGACACTGACCAACACACCTCAAGCTGGGACACTGCACAACACACCTCAAGCTGGACACTGCACCAACACACTCAAGCTGGGACACTGCACAACACACCTCGCTGGGACACTGCACCAACACACCTCAAGCTGGGACACTGCACCAACACACCTCAAGCTGGGACACTGCACCAACACACCTCAAGCTGGGACACTGCGCCAACACACCTCAAGCTGGGACACTGCGCAACCTCTGGACATGACAACCCCTCAACTACATGCAAACTAGCTGGGACACTGCGCCAACACACCTCAAGCTGGGACACTCCCACCACTCACACACTCAACGTGGGACCTGCACAACACACCTCAAGTGGGACACTGCACAACACACCTCAAGCTGGGAACTGCACCTCAAGCTGGACACTCAAAACACCTCAAGCTGGGACACTGCAAACACACCTCAAGCTGGGACACTGCACAACACACCTCAAGCTGGGACACTGACCAACACACCTCAAGCTGGACATTGCATCAACCACCAGCTAACTGCAACAACCCAGCTGGGACACTGCAACACAACTGACACTGCCAACACACCTGCGGGACACTGCCCAACACACCTCAAGCTGGGACACTGCGCCAACACACCTCAAGCTGGGACACTGCCAACACACCTCAAGCTGGGACATGCACAACACACCTCAAGCTGGGACACTGACCAACACACTCAAGCTGGGACATCCAACACACCTGCTGGGACACTGCCAACACACCTCAAGCTGGGACACTGCACAACACACCTCAAGCTGGGACACTGCATCAACACACCTCAAGCTGGGACACTGACCAACACACCTCAAGCTGGGACATGCCAACACACCTCAAGCTGGACACTGCGCAACACACCTCAAGCTGGGACACTGCCCAACACACTGCTGGGACACTGCCCAACACACCAAGCTGGACACTGCAACACACCTCAAGCTGGGACACTGCCAACACCTCAAGCTGGGACACTGCCCAACACACCTCGCTGGACACTGCCAACACAACTCAAGCTGGGACACTGCCCAACACACCTCAGCTGGGACACTGCACAACACACTCAAGCTGGGACACTGCAAAACACCTCAAGCTGGGACACTGCAAACACACCTCAAGCTGGGACACTGCACAACACACCTCAAGCTGGGACACTGCGCCAACACACCTCAAGCTGGGACACTGCACAACACACCTCAAGCTGGGACACTGCCAACACACCTCAAGCTGGGACACTGCCCAACACACCTCAAGCTGGGACACTGCACAACACACCTCAAGCTGGGACACTGCCCAACACACCTCAAGCTGGGACACTGCGCCAACACACCTCAAGCTGGGACACTAGCGCCAACACACCTCAAGCTGGGACACTGCACCAACACACCTCAAGCTGGGACACTGCCCAACACACCTCAAGCTGGGACACTGCAAACACACCTCAAGCTGGACACTGCATCAACACACCTCAAGCTGGGACACTGCACAACACACCTCAAGCTGGGACACTGCACAACACACCTCAAGCTGGGACACTGCCCAACACACCTCAAGCTGGGACACTGACGCAACACACCTCAAGCTGGGACACTGCGCCAACACACCTCAAGCTGGGACACTGCGCCAACACACCTCAAGCTGGGACACTGCAAAACACACCTCAAGCTGGGACACTGCATCAACACACCTCAAGCTGGGACACTGCATCAACACACCTCAAGCTGGGACACTGCAAAAACACACCTCAAGCTGGGACACTGCGCCAACACACCTCAAGCTGGGACACTACGCCAACACACCTCAAGGTGGGACACTGCACCAACACACCTCAAGCTGGGACACTGCGCCAACACACCTCAAGCTGGGACACTACGCCAACACACCTCAAGCTGGGACACTGCACCAACACACCTCAAGCTGGGACACTGCGCCAACACACCTCAAGCTGGGACACTACGCCAACACACCTCAAGCTGGGACACTGCACCAACACACCTCAAGCTGGGACACTGCGCCAACACACCTCAAGCTGGGACACTACGCCAACACACCTCAAGCTGGGACACTGCGCCAACACACTTCAAGCTGGGACACTGCACCAACACACTTCAAGCTGGGACACTGCACCAACACACCTCAAGCTGGGACACTGCATCAACACATCTCAAGCTGGGACACTGCAAAAACACACCTCAAGCTGGGACACTGCATCAACACATCTCAAGCTGGGACACTGCAAAAACACACCTCAAGCTGGGACACTGCACCAACACACCTCAAGCTGGGACACTGCGCCAACACACCTCAAGCTGGGACACTGCGCCAACACACCTCAAGCTGGGACACTGCACCAACACACCTCAAGCTGGGACACTGCACCAACACACCTCAAGCTGGAACACTGCACCAACACACTTCAAGCTGGGACACTGCAAAAACACACCTCAAGCTGGGACACTGCACCAACACACCTCAAGCTGGGACACTGCACCAACACACCTCAAGCTGGGACACTGCACCAACACACCTCAAGCTGGGACACTGCATCAACACATCTCAAGCTGGGACACTGCAAAAACACACCTCAAGCTGGGACACTGCACCAACACACCTCAAGCTGGGACACTGCACCAACACACCTCAAGCTGGGACACTGCACCAACACACCTCAAGCTGGGACACTGCACCAACACACCTCAAGCTGGGACACTGCGCCAACACACCTCAAGCTGGGACACTGCGCCAACACACCTCAAGCTGGGACACTGCACCAACACACCTCAAGCTGGGACACTGCACCAACAACATCACGAGTCTGACAACATACATTCAGCTTGTTCCAGGATGTGGTCGATCCCTCAGCTTTGATAAGTGTTCAACCCAGTATTCTCGCTTCAACTCCACAGTCTTGTTTCAACGATAAAGATACCCACCTGTTGTACGTGTGTCTTAATATACACTGCTGTTTTATTCTGTATTACCAAGCAGATTCCTGAAATGGCTTGGCTTAATCGATCTGACACTCGAACATATCTCCCGTGGAATATTAAACTTAACCCGGTGTGGTCTCGTCTTCATCTCCAACAAAAATCTTAGAATGATTTCCGTCCCTCAGTTGGCGAGTGTTCTCAAGACAGGTTCCTTTATGCTGGTGAGGGTCTCTTGATCTAACAAACTGCGCTTGTGCTTCTCCACTGAATCGAACCTATTGATACTTCCTGTATAATCCACTTATATTCTCTAGGAATTTCGTTTAACGAAAAGTTTGTAGAAAGAATGTTTTTGATGTCTATAAAGTTTCTTCTCTAAAACATAGGTTGATGTAGATATGTTTTTTAACCACGGTATTGTAATTTACGAACATAAGAATGAACACTACAATAGGCCTGTTGGCCCATGCTAGACAAGTCTGACTCACTACCACTCACTACCTGCCTGTAATTAAAGCTACTCAAACTTCTCACCTCAATGACAAGAACTTTGGGTATCTTTAAAAATCGGTTGGTCATTGTTTCTTAGGTTATGGTAGGTAAGATTCTTCAGGAAACAGGACAAGTGTTTCCTGATGCTGGTCTTAGTCATATGATGACCCGTCGCTAGAGCTTTTGGTCAACTGACTGAGGCCTTCCACAGGCCTCTCTAACTAACCATCTGTGTCTTTGTGTATTCATTATTAAATCTCTCGTCCTCATGAATTTCATTATTATTATTATTATTATTATTATTATTATTATTATTATTGTTATTTACTGTTATATCAGCACATTATTGCACAGTGTTGATCATTAACGTGCAGCTTCGCTCTTTTTTGTCATTAATCTAAAGTGGTGATAATGTGTTATCAGGAATTTAGATCACTCACGGGTGTAAACACCAGTGGAAGTAATCTGGTTACACCAGTAACTGGAGAAGAGTGGCACGCTCCATGTTGGTCTACCTCGCCTTACACACTCTTTACTAACTTGTATAAATATCTGGGACATTTTTTTTTATACATAACAACAATAGTAATAGTAATAATAATAATATTAATATTAATAATATAGTACTGTGTTTTTTTTTATATTATTTTTGTATTTGTGGGGAAGCGCTAAACCTGTAGGAATTGGAATGGGAGGTAATAAGGGCTCCTCCTTCCTTTAAGGGGAGTTCATTGACGCTAGTGAAGGGCTCTTGATCCCAGAAATAGAGCTCCCCTTTCCTTAGGATCAAAGATGAGTATCTGTCCTGAGGAGCTAAATGTCTTTACGAATTTAACGCTTTTCCATGAAAATAATAAAAAGAGAGCATTATTTTTAGGTTTAAAGCCTATCTACTTCACAAGTATCATTATTATTGAATGTCACCAGTACTGACCACAAGAATGATTTAATCTACGAAGTAGAGATCAATATAACTCGACTCACGAAATCGTAATGACACGATTGCAAACAAACCATGCCACGGGTGGGGTTAGAACCCGCGGTCAGAGAGTCTCAGAACTCCAGACCGTCGCGTTAGCCACTGGGCCAGCTAGCTTCAATAAGATTCATCCAACTAGATATATTTCTACACCATAGGAAGGTAGATGGCCCAGTGGCTAACCGACGCTCTGGAGTTTTGAGACCTCTGATCGCGGTTTAACCCACCATGTATGGATTAGAGATCAATATAAATTCTCAGCATGTGTACTCTAGGAGATACACACATCTAGGTGTATACCCTTCAGTACACAGATGTTAATACTTTCCTGTGATAATTAACAACCATGACTTATTTCCAATGTTTTTATTCTTTATTAGCTATAAAATTTGCACATGCCTTTATTGCGTATGGTT
>WNWK01051805.1:0-12367 GCA_009830355.1 Cherax destructor | reverse complement strand
GGAATGTCTGCAGGGACAGTTTGAATGCTGTCATTTGCTACAGTACTTGGAGATATGGAGACATAATTGCAAGAATTTGCACAAAGTAATACAGGTAAAATAAGAATAATAAAATATTCACAGTAACACAAA
Source organism: Cherax destructor (assembly GCA_009830355.1). Classification (NCBI taxonomy): domain Eukaryota; kingdom Metazoa; phylum Arthropoda; class Malacostraca; order Decapoda; family Parastacidae; genus Cherax; species Cherax destructor. The sequence continues at coordinate 12,235 of WNWK01051805.1, read as the reverse complement.
TAGTTAAAAGTGAAAATAAAAAGTCATGGAACTAGATGCAAAAAGAACTAAAATGTTTAAGGTGCACTGCATGAGAAGTGAAAACTCACTGAATTGCACTGAAAGGCAATATTACTTCATTATGAATTAACTGCAAAAGTGAGCTGTCTCTACTTTGGAATTCAATTATGAAATATATGAATAAAATTGTAAATCAATGCAAAGTAGAAATACAATCAGTAAATTGTATGCAACTGGGAATTATACTGGAAAAACTAATTTTCTAAAAGAAAATACTAAACAAATTATTATGCAATACTGGAACAATGAAATGAACTGTAATACTGAAGGATTGTCAGAAATAAACAATGATAAAATGAAATAGAGTACAAAATACTGTATGCACAATTTATGAGAGCAAATCAATCACTTGTGGAGGATAATTTTAAATGTAATCAAGTTGCAGCAACAACTAATGAAGCAATAAAATATAATTGAGCATATTGAACAAGTAGATTTAACACTTTACCTCTTAGTTCAATTAAAGTAAACAATTGAAAGCAAAGAGAAGAATGAATAATACTTTACTTTAAATATGAATATTAAGAGTGAATTTGTTCAAGGAATTATTGATAATATGAATAAAAATTTACACAATGTACAAAACTAATAAGGTAACACTTACTGGTTGCAGAACACAGATACGTCAAGGGATTATTCACAGGTATAATTAAAGAATGAACAATTATATTGGCAGGTATGGCAAAAAGTCATTATTTCTTGACACACAAATAGCAAATCTGTGGAGAGGTAAAACAGGCGAGACATTGGAAATTGCAATACTAATTGGCATACAGCAAATTAAGAACACTGGGGCATAAACATTGAAAGAACTAATGCACAGAATTTGCATAAAAATGCAAGGGAAATGCAATGAGAAAAAAAAATACAAGAAAATAATAAGACACAACACTGAAAGAATGTGTAACACAGCACGGAATTAATAAGTAATGAATTAGGTACTGCACTAAGTAACTTGAAAAAAATATTATACTGCACACAAGTCAGAGAATAAAATGGGCATACAAAAAGTACTTACTGCAGGTGTAGAGAATTAACACAAAATAACATAGATATAAAATGAGACACGAAATGCATGGAAACACTGGAAAAGTATTTTAAATTAATTTACAAGAAAACACTGAAGATACAAGTCTCGGAATGTCACTAAGAAAATTCACTGCAGAAATGTCACACACACACACAATTGTCTGTAAACAGAAAATTTTCTCTACTGTTGATTGGAGTCTAGAAGCGGCGGAGAGGTGAGGGGAAGGAGGTGGTGGGAGTCTCGTAGAAAGCGGCGGCGACACAACACCCTCACTTGACGAATGCGAATGCGCTTATGTTAATTTAAATTAGGAATTAAAAGCTATATATAATAAATTATTAAATAATTTTCTGATTTGTCAATTTACATGTGTTACCCTTCAAGGAAGTTTCCTTGATGGTATTTAAGAGATCTTGATCCAAGGAAAGGAAGCTGACCTCCCCTTCCTCAGTACCTCACATTGTCCAAAACTCTCTATGACACTGATGGGTTGAGCGCTCCAACATAAATGTAACAATAATAAAGACTAAATTCATACCAGTGCACACACACACACACATACAACAGGCCTAGTGTCTAATCGACATGTGCCTAGGACAAAATGGTAACTAACACACACATACACCACATAACACATACCACTGTACAACACCACGTATCACATACCACTGTACAACACCACGTATCACATTACACGTATCACATACCACTGTACAACACCACGTATCACATACCACCATACAACACCACGTATCACATACCACTGTACAACACCACATATCACATACCACCATACAACACCACATATCACATACCACCATACAACACCACATATCACATACCACCATACAACACCACATATCACATACCACTCATACAACACCACGTATCACATACCACCATACAACACCAAATATCATATACCACAATACAACACCACATATCAAAAAGCATCATACAACACCACATATCACATACCATAATACACCACATATCACCACCATACAACACCACATACCATCATACACTACATATCACATACCACCACCATACAACACCACATATCACATACCATCATACAACACCACATATCACATACCACCATACAACACCATGTATCACATACGTTTTGTACATAATGCAACAATTTTTTAGAAAGTAATTACATTATATCCAAAGTAATTATTAATAACTATTTCAGTGTATTAAGAAGTCATCATGGCAATCGAGGAACCTCCTTTAATAAACAGTAATGTTAAAGGTACACCTATGAGAAAAAAGTATTAATTACCATAATGGTAATTTCAAAAATAGTATTGTTTGAAAAGGTGCAGAACCAGCATGATAAAATTTTGGAGAGCTGTTATTTTAAGCGAAAAAAATTATGTATAATTTTAAAGGTTTGATATTAATATACAAATTTTTTAAAGTTAGTTAGGAAAGGTAAAAAATTTATAAAAAATTGGATTTTCTTTTAAGTTTTCTTAAAATTGTAATGTTAACTTAAATTAAAAATTAAAAGCTATATATAATAAGTTAATAAATAATATTCTGATTTGTCAATTTACATGTGTTACCCTTCAAGGAAGTTTCCTTGATGGTATTTAAGAGATCTTGATCCAAGGAAAGGAAGCTGACCTCCCCTTCCTCAGTACCTCACATTGTCCAAAACTCTTTATGACACTGATGGGTTGAGCGCTCCAACGTAAATGTAACAATAATAAAGACTAAATTCATACCAGTGCACACACACACACACATACAACAGGCCTAGTGTCGAATCGACATGTGCCTAGGACAAAATGGTAACTAACACACACATACAACACCACATATCACATACCACCATACAACACCACGTATCACATACCACTGTACAACACCACGTATCACATACCACGTATCACATACCACGTATCACATACCACGTATCACATACCACTGTACAACACCACGTATCACATACCACGTATCACATACCACTGTACAACACCACGTATCACATACCACTGAACAACACCACGTATCACATACCACGTATCACATACCACTGTACAACACCACGTATCACATACCACTGTACAACACCACGTATCACATACCACCATACAACACCACATATCACATACCACCATACAACACCACGTATCACATACCACCATACAACACCAAATATCACATACCACCATACAACACCACATATCAAAAAGCATCATACAACACCACATATCACATACCATCATACAACACCACATATCATCATACACCACATATCATCATATACCACATATCACATACCACCACCATACAACACCACATATCACATACCACCATACAACACCACGTATCACATACCACCGTACAACACCACGTATCACATACCACCGTACAACACCACGTATCACATACCACCATACAACACCACATATCACATACCACCATACAACAGGAGGTGATCAGTTCCTCAACTTTGATAGGAGATCAATCTCTCAGCCTTGATAGGTGATCAATCCCCCAGCCTTTTACAGGAGGTGATCAATCCCTCAGCCTTTGACAGGAGGTGATCAATCCCTCAGCCTTTGACAGGAGGTGATCAATCCCTCAGCCTTTGACAGGAGGTGATCAATCCCTCAGCCTTTGACAGGAGGTGATCAATCCCTCAGCCTTTGACAGGAGGTGATCAATCCCTCAGCCTTTGACAGGAGGTGATCAATCCCTCAGCCTTTGACAGGAGGTGATCAATCCCTCAGCCTTTGACAGGAGGTGATCAATCCCTCAGCCTTGACAGGAGGTGATCAATCCCTCAGCCTTGACAGGAGGTGATCAATCCCTCAGCCTTGACAGGAGGTGATCAATCCCTCAGCCTTGACAGGAGGTGATCAATCCCCAGCCTTGACAGGATGTGATCAATCCCTCAGCCTTGACAGGAGGTGATCAATCCCTCAGCCTTGACAGGAGGTGATCAATCCCTCAGCCTTGACAGGAGGTGATCAATCCCTCAGCTTTGACAGGAGGTGATCAATCCCTCAGCCTTGACAGGAGGTGATCAATCCCTCAGCCTTGACAGGAGGTGATCAATCCCTCAGCCTTGACAGGAGGTGATCAATCCCTCAGCCTTGACAGGAGGTGATCAATACCTCAGCCTTGACAGGAGGTGATCAATCCCTCAGCCTTGACAGGAGGTGATCAATCCTCAGCTTTGACAGGAGGTGATCAATCCCTCAGCCTTGACAGGAGGTGATCAATCCCTCAGCCTTGACAGGAGGTGATCAATCCCTCAGCCTTGACAGGAGGTGATCAATCCCTCAGCCTTGACAGGAGGTGATCAATCCTCAGCCTTGACAGGAGGTGATCAATCCCTCAGCCTTGACAGGAGGTGATCAATCCCTCAGCCTTGACAGGAGGTGATCAATCCCTCAGCCTTGACAGGAGGTGATCAATCCTCAGCCTTGACAGGAGGTGATCAATCCCTCAGCCTTGACAGGAGGTGATCAATCCCTCAGCCTTGACAGGAGGTGATCAATCCCTCAGCCTTGACAGGAGGTGATCAATCCCTCAGCCTTGACAGGAGGTGATCAATCCCTCAGCCTTGACAGGAGGTGATCAATCCCTCAGCCTTGACAGGAGGTGATCAATCCCTCAGCCTTGACAGGAGGTGATCAATCCCTCAGCCTTGACAGGATGTGATCAATCCCTCAGCCTTGACAGGAGGTGATCAATCCCTCAGCCTTGACAGTAGGTGATCAATCCCTCAGCCTTGACAGGAGGTGATCAATCCCTCAGCCTTGACAGGAGGTGATCAATCCCTCAGCCTTGACAGGAGGTGATCAATCCCTCAGCCTTGACAGGAGGTGATCAATCCCTCAGCCTTGACAGGAGGTGATCATTCTCTCAGCCTTGACAGGAGGTGATCAATCCCTCAGCCTTGACAGGAGGTGATCATTCCCTCAGCCTTGACAGGTGGTGATCAATCCCTCAGCCTTTACAGGAGGTAATCAATCCCTCAGCCTTGACAGGAGGTGATCAATCCCTCAACCTTGACAGTAGGTGATCAATCCCTCAGCCTTGACAGGTGATCAATCCCTCAGCCTTGACAGGAGGTGATCAATCCCTCAGCCTCGATAGGTGATCAATCCCACAGTAATGTCATAGAGTCTTAGTACAGAGGATATTTTCAACTCTATTGCCTCCCTCAGGCCCAGCTCTTGGGCCTGAGGGAGGCAATAGAGCCCCATTCAATAGGCCCCACCCACCAGTGATAATGCCTTCCATTGCTGCACCTCTCCTCTAGCTCGAGTATTTAAGTCTTCATCTTCATGGTTCTGCTTCATATTCATCAAAGCTGAGGGACTGAACTATCAGAACTGAGAAACTGATCCCCTTGAAATTATCTTCCCACTTCTTCCCTAATCTCCAATATTTATAATATCTCTGTATTCTACTTGGGAAAAAAGCTACTGGTAGGCGAAACGTCGCCATCAATAAAGGTGCCCAAGTGTTGAACACTTATATTGGCCAGAGGGACAGTGCTAGCAACGCGTGCACATCGTAACAGATGTAACCACCCACCTGATGAACTTCCCTCAAGCAAGATTAGTTATCAAAGAAGCACACAGACGTAGCAGGCAGTTAGCAATCAACTTTAACCACCACTCACAATAACCTCTCACAGAACTCGGGGTTTCACCATCTCTGAGGTTTTCAGCAAAATTAATTCTTCCACAACCATCACTTGAGACCTCACTCGCAGGCGACCTCTCCACCTCACCGCAGAATTAACTCTCTCTACATCTCACGAACCTCTCTACACCTCAAGATTTGCTTGTCTCTGCATGGATTAGTAATTCCATGGTGGACGATCATTCATGGTGTCCTAAGCTCAGATTCACATAGCATGTTTTGAGAGCTTCAGAGTGTGTGTTTAACAGACGACATGACCCACAGTGACAGGTGACAGACGACATGATCCACAGTGACAGACGACATGATCCACAGTGACAGACGACATGATCCACAGTGACAGACGACATGATCCACAGTGACAGACGACATGATCCACAGTGACAGACGACATGATCCACAGTGACAGACGACATGATCCACAGTGACAGACGACATGATCCACAGTGACAGACGACATGATCCACAGTGACAGACGACATGATCCACAGTGACAGACGACATGATCCACAGTGACAGACGACATGATCCACAGTGACAGACGACATGATCCACAGTGACAGACGACATGATCCACAGTGACAGACGACATGATCCACAGTGACAGACGACATGATCCACAGTGACAGACGACATGATCCACAGTGACAGACGACATGATCCACAGTGACAGACGACATGATCCACAGTGACAGACGACATGATCCACAGTGACAGACGACATGATCCACAGTGACAGACGACATGATCCACAGTGACAGACGACATGATCCACAGTGACAGACGACATGATCCACAGTGACAGACGACATGATCCACAGTGACAGACGACATGATCCACAGTGACAGACGACATGATCCACAGTGACAGACGACATGATCCACAGTGACAGACGACATGATCCACAGTGACAGACGACATGATCCACAGTGACAGACGACATGATCCACAGTGACAGACGACATGATCCACAGTGACAGACGACATGATCCACAGTGACAGACGACATGATCCACAGTGACAGACGACATGATCCACAGTGACAGACGACATGATCCACAGTGACAGACGACATGATCCACAGTGACAGACGACATGATCCACAGTGACAGACGACATGATCCACAGTGACAGACGACATGATCCACAGTGACAGACGACATGATCCACAGTGACAGACGACATGATCCACAGTGACAGACGACATGATCCACAGTGACAGACGACATGATCCACAGTGACAGACGACATGATCCACAGTGACAGACGACATGATCCACAGTGACAGACGACATGATCCACAGTGACAGACGACATGATCCACAGTGACAGACGACATGATCCACAGTGACAGGTGACAGACGACATGATCCACAGTGACAGGTGACAGACGACATGATCCACAGTGACAGGTGACAGACGACATGATCCACAGTGACAGGTGACAGACGACATGATCCACAGTGACAGGTGACAGACGGCATGATCCACAGTGACAGGTGACAGACGGCATGATCCACAGTGACAGACGACATGATCCACAGTGACAGGTGACAGACGACATGATCCACAGTGACAGGTGACAGACGACATGATCCACAGTGACAGGTGACAGACGACATGATCCACAGTGACAGGTGACAGACGACATGATCCACAGTGACAGGTGACAGACGACTCTACAGTGTCACCCGAGACTCTCCAGTGTCACCCGAGACTCTCCAGTGTCACCCGAGACTCTCCAGTGTCACCCGAGACTCTCCAGTGTCACCCGAGACTCTCCAGTGTCACCCGAGACTCTCCAGTGTCACCCGAGACTCTCCAGTGTCACCCGAGACTCTCCAGTGTCACCCGAGACTCTCCAGTGTCACCCGAGACTCTCCAGTGTCACCCGAGACTCTCCAGTGTCACCCGAGACTCTCCAGTGTCACCCGAGACTCCCATATACGCAGCTATGTCAACATCACTGACCAAAATCCTTTTGATTTTTAATGGCATTATTAAAACTGCAAGACACTAGCGCAAGGCACTAGGTGAAGGCTTCGCCATACAGGATCCTAGACTCGGTGTAGTGAGCTTTATACCCCCAATCACTCCCTTTATTTTTTTTACCTTTAACCCTCCATCTCCCTCTTTCCTTACCTCACTCCCTCATTACTCCTTACCTCTTTCTATTCGTATTTCACTCCCTTACCCTCCTTATCTACCTCCCTCCCTCCTCATCCATCCTCTCCCTTCTTTTCCATTACACAGTAGCAGCAAGTGCTAACAATAATGTCAATAAACACCATACAAGGCACAGAAGCTAATTTACATATTGGGTTTAGCTAAAAAAAATTCTCCTTTTCGGCTATCTCTCTCTCTCTCATCTCTTCTCCCTCTCTCTCTCTCATCTCTTCTCCCTCTCTCTCTCTCATCTCTTCTCCCTCTCTCTCTCTCATCTCTTCTCCCTCTACCACGCAAGCCTCCAGCTTCACCCAATTATCCTCTTCCACCTTCAGCGCTTTTCTCTCTTTTTCCTTTGGCCCTAATGAAAATAAGTCACTTTGACTTTTGGGTTATCCTAAGTAATTTACATGTTACTATGTATGATAATTGTAGTCACCTAAATTTGTATAACTGTACTTATGTGTACCTGTACCTAAATAAATCTGCTTCCCCGCTCCCCACTATTTCCTCTCTTCCTTTTTCTTCGCATCTGCACTAAATGCCCCGCATGCTAGTGCCTTTATTTTGTGCTAAACAATTTATGACATGTAAACTTCATTTTGTATACAGCAGAAAAGAAATAAAGTTGTATTGTATTGTATCTTTCCCTGTTGCCGCCGCCACTATTGTCGTTGCCACAACGGTTGCCGCTACTACCCACACACTATACCTCCTGCTGGTGGCTGGGTTCCTGTTAAGGTGACACTCGTTACCCTGGGTCAGCAAGTCACTCCTCCCACCCCCCTGCCCTTTCTGGCGGGGCATCCATCATATGGGGTACGACTGAGTCTTGGTCACTCCGCTGGGTATCCCCAACCGTGCCCACGCCATGAGGTGGGTTGGACTTTACCAAGTATGGGCGGCCCACGACCCACCCTCCGCCCAGCAACCTTAACACTGGCCGCCCACCCACCCTAACACCCACTCTAATACCATGCAAGGAAGCCTCTCAGGCCTCCATGAGAGATGATTATGCATCCTTCCTCGTAGCCTCCTATCCCCACTGTGATGGATGACTATGCATTCTTCCTCGTAGCCTCCTATCCCCACTGTGATGGATGACTATGCATTCTTCCTCGTAGCCTCCTATCCCCACTGTGATGGATGACTATGTATCCTTCCTCGTAGCCTCCTATCCCACTGTGATGGATGACTATGCATCCATCTTAATAGCCTACTATCCAGCCATAATAGAGGGATAGAGCCTCCTTCATTATTGTCTGACTCTCACTGACAAATGGAGCTAGTATCCACCCCTCTTCATAGTCTCCCATCACATCGTGATACTTGGAGCTGCCATCCCACATCTACCTGGAGTCGATTTCGGGGGGTCACCGCCCCTGTGGTCCGGTTTCAGACTGAGCCTCCCGGCTGCTGGCCTGATCAGCCGCCCAGCCAGGCTGATCAGGAAGTGACTCACGAAACTTGTCAAGTTCCATTTTGAAGACATCTGGAGGTTTGTTAGTAATTCCCCTAATGCACAAAATGAGTACGTTGGAGAATCTTGAACTGAAGTACTTCTGCCAAGCACTGAATCCCTAGAGTGAATGTGTGTTAATGTGTGTGTGTATGTAAAGAGAGTGACAAGAGAGAGAGAGAGAGAGAGAGAGAGAGAGAGAGAGAGAGAGAGAGAGAGAGAGAGAGAGAGAGAGAGAGAGAGAGAGAGAGAGAGAGAGACTGGTAAATCGAGTTAGATGTTTTTGTGGAGATTATGTGTAAAAATATTATACAAAACAAAACCCGACATTATTGAATGTTAGACAGAGATGACATGAATAGCAAGTAATGGTGATTTAACAGTGACAGGTGTCATGGAGTTACCCCCTCCTCTTCCTGGATCAAACCTGATTTTATCTCATGCTACGGGAGAATTTAGCGCTTCCCCATGATTATAAAAAAATCATAATCATGTTGACGATGGTGCTGGGGGTGAGATTCATCGACTACAGGAGGGTCATTAATTCTGTAATCTTATCAGAGGATACTTTGACCCATAAGACGTGTATTTAAGTCTCAGTGTATATACAGTGAGAGGTATACACCTCTTGGTGTATATATACATTCAGAAATACACACTTCTTCGTGTTTATATACAGATATACACCTTTCGATGCATAAACAGATACACATTTCTCGACGCACATACACTTCACGATGCACATATTCTCGTGACGTCTGTATTGGCTACTCATACCTGCATGGGCAAGAAGCCAGAAAATGTGTGCCACATCTTACAAACTTCCTCGCCTTGCAATAACCAGTTCTGAAAGCTTGTGTGTGTGTGTTTACCATTTTGTCCTAGGCACATGTCAATTAGACACTAGGCCTGTTGTATGTGTGTGTGTGTGTGTGTACTGGAATGTAGTATTTAGTCTTTATTATTGTTACATTTATGTTGGAGCGCTCAACCCATCAGTGTCATAGAGAATTTTGGACAATGTGAGGTACTGAGGAAGGGAGGTCAGCTTCCTTTCCTTGGATCAAGATCTCTTAAATACCATCAAGGAAACTTCCTTGAATGGTAACACATGTAAATTGACAAAACAGAAAATTATTTAATAATTTATTGTATATAGCTTTTTATTCTTAATTTTATTTAACATTACTATTTAAAGATAATTTAAGAAAAAATCGAAAGTTTTTTTTTTTTTTTTTTACTTTTTTTAACTAACTTTAAAAAAAATTGTATATTAATATAAAATCTTTAAAATTATAGATATTTTTTTCCCCTTTACATAACAGCTCCCAACAACTATACTATATATATAATAATCCTAGTAGTTAGACTGTTGGGTTTAGTCCTGACTCTTTCTCTCTTCTACTTCAGGTCTTCCTCTCACCGGCTATTCTTTGTCTGTCCCCACTTCCCTCGCCCATAGTGGGTCCTTACCTGAGAGTCTGAACTAACTATACTATATTATAGTCGATCACTATGCCCAGCCCTTTTAGGGCAGGGTAGGTGCCAAGGCTGGAGCATGCTACCATCTGCAGCTCACAATCCTGCCCTTCCTGTTAGGGAAGGTGGCAGACCAGAGAGGCCTAGCATCTACCTCCATGCCTTGTGCTGGTGGGGAATGTGGCTAGGCCTGGGGACAGTTGGTCCCGCCGATGAGGGTATCCTCCCATCGGAGACATAGGTCTCGACACTCCCACGCCAGGGAGCCGGAGCCGGGTCGCCATCTGGTAAAGACCCGGGCCGGGAGAATTCCGTGAATCAACACCACCTCCTATGTTGTAGTTGCATTAATAACACTATTTTTTTCTCATAGAAGGTGTACCTTTAACATTACTGTTTATTAAAGGAGGTTCCTCGATTACCATGATGGCTTCTTAATACACTGAAATAGTTATTATTAATTACCTTGGATACAATGTAATTACTTTCTAATAAATTGTTGCATTATGTACAAAACGTATGTGATACGTGGTGTTGTATGGTGTTATGTGATATGTGGTGTTGCATGATGGTATGTGGTGTTGTATGGTGGCATGTGATATGTGGTGTTGTATGGTGGTATGTGGTGTATGGTGGTATGTGGTGTTGTATGGTGGCATGTGGTGTTGTATGGTGGTATGTGGTGTTGTATGGTGGTATGGTCAGATCTTTAAGCAAACATTTTGATGACCTCACTGCATTATTAAACTCACTACAGACCAGTATGTCCATCATTGCTCTCACTGAAACCTGGTTAAAGCCTCATACTACAGATATTTATGCCATTCCTGGTTACACAGCCATACACAACTGTAGGCCAGACCAACAAGGAGGTGGACAGTTATGTTATACTCAGACCAGCTTGAATGTATTAACAATACATGCACAAGAGATGAACATGGAGAATATATAATAGCTAAGTTTAAATCCAAATACCTACAAAAACCTCTCACAGTTATAAACATCTATAGATTACCCCAGTCAAACATTCAACAATTTAGTGAAAAATTAGGAAGTATGATTACTGATGCACACATGAACAAAGACCACTTAATCCTCACAGGAGACTTCAATATAAACCTCCTACAAGATCAGGACCCACAAGTAACTGAATTCACAAACACTATGAGCAACTGCTTGCTGCTCCCGACAATAAAAACCTACGAGAATCTCTGAGACCTGTGCCTCTCTATTAGACCATATCTGGACTAACACCATATCCCCATTAAAATCAGGCATAATCACAGACAATACCACAGACCACTACCCAACCTTTCTCAAAACAAATCTCGGAAAATTACCACTAGAGACTACTAAAGTT
>WNWK01051804.1:0-12367 GCA_009830355.1 Cherax destructor | reverse complement strand
ACTCGCCCCTTTGTTTACTGGGGTATAGCGAGAATGCAAGGGGTGTTTGGCAGTGGGGGGGTGCAATGCCGTGTGTTTGCAGTGGGGGTGAAAGTGCCGTGTTTGGCATCGGGATGGTGCAGTGCCTTTGTTGGCAGTGGGAGGGGGGGTGGGGTTATAAAGGTAAGTGGCCTCCACTTTGGCGTAATTTAATAAGTGTTTTATGTGAGTTATTCTGAGTTAATTTCATGGGGTGGTTCCCTCCCCCCCTATGAATTATACAGCTTTTCCCCAATGCCATTAGTTGAAGAATATATATTTAAATTTTTTTTTTTTTTTTCAGGGGTGGAGGCAAGGCTGCCAGGTGGTTTTGCTGGGCGATGGTGTTTGGCAGCTGGCCTGGATTAAAACAGTTTCAAGGGGTGTCTTTTGTGGATGATAGAGGTTAAAAGGTTGTTCAAGATTAGCTTGGAAAGATAGGTCACCCAAAATTTGGGGGACTTTATTTGTTTTAGGTAAATGGCCGGGTTACCCATTTTTCTAATTCATCGGGGGGGTCAAAAGGACCCTGGTCGTGGGTTTGCCCTTGTGAATAAAATTTCTGACTCGTTTTGTAGGGTCATTTTTTGGGTTCGGGGGGGAGGTGTTTGATGACGTAGTCGGTGGTTTTTATTGGTTGGGGGGGGTTTCTCTATCAGGAACATGAGTTTATTCGTTGTTTTCTTTAGTTTGTCTATCCTGACATTTTGACAATTTCCTGTTGTTTGGGTTTTCCACCCTGTTCTTCTCTAATCTGGTCCCATTAAAAAGCGGGGGGTTTTGTTCTGGACACAACCCTGATTTTGGGTTTTTGGTTGTTAGTGATAAAAGGGGTTTAAAAAAGGTCATCTCGTATCCCGGATCTTGTTCGGTTTCAAGTGACATAAACCTTTTTGGGAGATACCCCCTTTTTTTATGGTGATGGGAGGCAGCTGATGGTGCTTATTGGACTTTTCTGGGTTAGTTGTGATTCCATTTTTCTCCCAGTTAGCTGTTCTTTAATTTATTCATTTTCTCTATTCTCCCCTGTGTTTGCCCCTGATATGGGGGTTGATGAACTACATGGATAACATCATCTGCAAATTTTTATGATGGTATCTTTTTCGGGTTGTGGGGGGTCTTTCTTATTTAAAGGGTAAGGGCTAAGGCAGGCCCTTTTCTCCACTGGGGGGGTAAAGGGTCTGCTTTTTTGCCATTAAAGGGGGATGATGCTTCTGCCTGTTAGAAATTGAATGGCCAGAAAGGCCCAATTTGTGGTCTGGTAGGTCGGCAAGTTTGAATTAAGCCCACGTATAGTCTGTAAAAGGCTTTGTGAACACCCCTTTGAATTGGGGAGGTTGTTTAATACATTTTTCCCGGGGTGGGACCGACCAAACTGCCGGTGAAAGGTGATTGAATTCCATGATAGTTCAGTTTTGGAGATGTTTTTTCAAAGACTGCCAGCGACCAGTAGGAGAAGGTCTGTAGTTTTCTGGTTTATGGATGTCCTTTTTGGGGTTTTTAGATGATCATCTTTGCTGTCTTAAATGTTTAGGAAGTGGCCAAAAAGAACAGCTTTAAAAGTTTTTCGGGACAACTTCTTGGGGGGTGGTTTTGAGTTTTTTTCTGTTTTGGGGAAGGGCCATCTCTATTCGCCAAGCGGTCATTCCCCCTGGGGCGTGTTTGGGCCCTAGTGAGGGGGTGCTCGCATTCGAAAATTATGTTAATGTTTGGTGAAACCCCCCAGTTTTGTCCCCCTTTGGGGCCCCAAAGGTGGGGTTTTTTTTAAATTTTTACTGACATTGTGTGAGAGAATTTTCGGGGGGGGTGGGGTGGCACCTTGTGTATCTTTAAAATTGTTGTATAAAAACGGGTATAAATGGAAAAACATACAGAGTCTGTCTGGATGAATTTTCAGGGGGGTTAAAAAATTGTTTTTAGGCGTGATTTTCCCCCAAAACTTAGATAGGGAACAAGGAACTACTTTGGGGGGGAAATTGTTAAGGCCACAAGGCCGATAACGTAGTAATTTGGGGATTTTAACAGTCGGATTGGAATTTCTTGACGGGAATTTAGAATCTAACGATTTTTTAGAAGTATTCAGGATTGTTTTTGAAGCAGTTTGTAACAAACCAAAAGGGGGAAAAAACCCTTTTGACTTGGTTCTGAAGCAAGAAACCCCTTGTTAATAATTTAAAATTACAGAAACTGGGTCCCCAAGTAAATTTTTACCTTTAGCATTGAATGGTGTTGTAGTAGGGATAATTCATGGTAGATTTTCCAGAATTATAATGGACTTAGAAACACTTATCAACTGTGGACTGGGGTGAGGGTATCAATAGCAGTTTTCTTTATCAACCCCAAAGAACATTTATTTAAAAAGAAATTAGATCTGTAGAAATGACCCAAAATGGATGAATAATAGGCTTAATATTTTTTGGGCGAAGAAAAAAATTTATGGGCAAAAAAGGTGGGGGTCATCTTATAAATCAGTTCTGCTTAAGAGGGCTTTAAAAAGAATGAAAAGCTAAACGGGACTATGAAATTAAAGTTGCTAGGGATTAAAAACAAACCCCAAAAAAGTTTTCCCGGGTTTATAAAAAAAAGTTGGGGGGAAAAGAAGGCCCAAAAAAAACTCTGGGCATCTTACTGACGGGAGAATGATATGTGCTCTATTTTTAATAATTATTTTCTCTGGTTTTCACACAGGAAGACATTAATAATATCCCCAAATTTAAATTTTTCGACCCCGAAGAAATAAATTATGTAATATAATCCCGGAAAAAGGTTTTGGAAAAATAGACCGACTGAAACAAAATAAATGCGGGTCCCGATGAGCTTTTTGCAAGGGTTTTTAAGGAAAGCAAAAAAGGAACTCTGTGAACCCAAAATCTAACATTTTTAATTTATCTCTTCAAACAGGTGTAGTTTCGTTGTGGAAGATGGTTGTTTCCCCATTTTTAAAACAGGGGGCAACACATCAAATTTTTAAAAAAGCCCGACCTAATTTGGCAAAAATTTTAAAAGGGAATTTAGTGATATTATTAAAAATCTAGATAACCATAATTTGATTAATGATCTAGTGGATTCGGGGCCCTTCCTGCCTATCTAAATTATTAACCTTTTTCACTAAAAATTTTTAGGCTGTTGATCACGATAAAGAATTGATATTGTTTATTTGAAGAAGGCTTTGATAAAGGGACCCCCAAAAACTGTTTAAAAAAAGTTTGGGAAAAGGGGGGGGGGGGTTTTTATGGCCCCCTTAAAAAAGGAAAAGGGGGCCCGTTCCCCCGGGGGAAAAATTTTTTTTCTTTTCAAAAGGGGCTCAAAACCAATAGGGGAAGTTTAATTTTTGCAAATAAATTGGGGGTTAAAATTTCCGAATTTGGGGAACTTGGTAAAATTTGGTTGGGGCCCTTTTCCAAACAAAAAAAGGAAAACCAAAGTCTTTTAAAGGGCCCCCATTTTTATTTATAATATATCAATGACCCTTTACAGGGAAATAGTGATATGGAAATTGGCAAAAGATAGGTAAGATAATTGATTCAAACATAGATGTCATGAACTTCAGGAAGTTTAACAAAATTAATTTTCAGAAAAGTGGAATGCAATTCAATGTAGATAAATGCAAGGTTTTGAAGCTGGGGGTGTCCCTAACCCAAGCACTTATAAGTTAAATAAGTAGAACTTAGCCCCAGATTCGGGAAAGGGCTTGGGGGTGATGGTAAGCAACCTTCCCGCAGCAATGCCTGCGAGTAATAAAGGCAAATAGATTTGGTTTATATCAAAAAGTGTTAGCCCGAAATCCAAGGGTTTTTTTAACTTTATACATCATTAGTAAGGCCTCCCTAGTTAAAGCTCAGTTTTGGTCTCCCTATTACAGAATGGACATAAATTCGTTAGAAAACATTCAGCGTAGAAAGATAAATTAATACATAGCATTAGAAATCTTTAGAAGAAAAATTGAGACCCCCTTAAAATTTCATTCACTTGTAAAATAGAATGAGGGGGCATGATCGAGGTTACAAGTGGAAAAAGGGTATTAACAAAGGGGGTATAAATAAGGTCTTGAAATATCTCTCCAAAAGAAACCCTAAAAATGGGTTCAAGTTAGATAAGTTTAGTTTAGAAAGGATATGGGGAAAGTATTGGTTTGGAAATAGGGTATTTGGGGGGAACAGTCTGCCTAGTAGGGTTATTGAAGCTAGGCCCTTTGGGGTTTTTTTAAAATTTTGGGTTTGGGAAAAATTCAGGTGGAGGGGTTGGATTTGGGGGACTGATGAGTGGGTAAATTGTCAAAGCTTTTTCTTGGGTAGCTTTGAAAATTGGGTTGAGAAATATTCTGTTAGTGGGACGGTTTGTAAAGGGGCCCCTAGTAGGGGAAAGGCCTGCTGCAGTTTCCTCCTTTCTTATGTTTTATTTCCCCCCAATAAAGTTGGCTTGGTCTTGTGGGTTGGCAAGGGACCCCCACCATCTCGTCAGTGAAGGAGTGTGGGTGGTGGGTGAGTGTTTCCCCCCAATAGTCTATGGATCTTTTCCCCATAATTGTTCGATGGCGTTATCTGGTTACGAAGCAAAAGGGTTTTCCATAATTCTTTTTTGTGCTGGGTGATTAGGGTTTTTATTTCCCCTTCTCATTTTTGATCCTTTGGGTTTGAGTAAAACCCCACATTCAGTTTGGGAATTATTCATGCTGTCTTTTATTTCCCTGGTTATTTGTACTGTTCGTAGCCCCGGGAAGTAGTTATTGGAAACATGCTTCTGTGGCCTCAGTGATTCTTACATGGAGGAGGTGATCCCCTCATCTAAGAAAACCTAGTCCTTACAAACATTACTGTTGCTACTGTATTTCACTTACAGAACAACCAATTCTAATATAAATATCGACCTGAAGTGCTTTTTTACAGTTGCAATTGGACCTGGACACAATACAGGCACAAAAATCTCTAACATTTCCTATGTCAGGCTAAATCTTTCAAAAAAATGTACATAAAAGGACCCAAAATCTGGGAAATTTCTCCAAAAAACTAGAACCCCCCAGCTAGCATTTTTTAAAAAACCCGTTGAAAAAACCTTATCTCCCTTCCTATCCTTGTCCCTCATAAATAAATCAGCAGACTGTCGTTTTAAAAGGTAGTTACACCAAAATGATGTGGTAGTTAAAACAGCGTTAGGCAAACTGAAGAATTTTGGGAAAAATAGGTTACGTTCCTTGGAGCCCCCAAAGCCAAACAACTTTTTTTTAGACAAACAGATCTTACAAAAATAAAAGTGAATATGTAATTGTAGTTCATTGTCGTGATGTATTATTTTATTTCTACTGCTTAACCCTTTCAGGGTCCAAGGCCATTTTGGAAGGGTGTGCCAGTGTCCAAGAATTTAAAAAAATATTCCTATTTTTTTATGAAATTAGAGAATCTTTTTCTGAAGGTAATAACAAAAAAAGTACAAAATTTGATTAAAATTGACTAAATTATGCTGTCGCAAATTTGATGTGTAAAGCAATATTTACATCAGAGTTTTTCTGACTTTGACTCCCATTTCAGGCCAATTACATTATTCCAGTAGACCAATTCTTAGCTATTTCACTAGTTTACTTCTATTCTATCGATTGAGCACAAGAAATTGCCCAGTCAACTGTTTCAACTACAAAATAAAGTGATTGGAAATTGGTAATTTAGCCAATTTAACTCAAAGTTCAAAATATTCCAATTTCAAAATAGAGTGCAGAATAAACAATGCAGGCATTCCTGGCACTAAACTAACATTTCCTCTGTTCATTAGTTATGTTTACAGTCTTTACAAATGAATTCCATTTTGATTTTTTATTCACATAATGGATTTTTAGTCAAACCAAAAAATGGAAGATTTACTGTTATGCAATATTGTAATAATTGTACAAATAATATCACCACATTTGTGAACGTATATTAGACCTACCAGCTGGCGCGTATTAGACGTGTGAGGTCATTTGTTTACTCTTGAACATCGGCAAAAAATTAAAATTTTCGCTACTTTGAGCTCAGTTTCAAGCCATTTCCAGTAATAAAACCAATCAAAATCATCTTTATATCTGTAATATATCTTCCATTCTATCAAATGAGACCAAGAAATAGCAAATACAACTATAAAAAGTATATGAAAAAACACTGCAAAGTCGCTGTTTTAATCAAAAATTATGGTTTCAGTTTTTTCTCTCATTATGCACTTGTGCTGCAGAATTTGTTTTATGTGGTGCACACTTACCACAGATGTATTCTCTCATATCTATGCCCAAATTTACTGCTCAAGCTTATCTGAGTGAGCTGAGCTCATGACGTAGAACTACGGTTTGGACCCAGAACTCAAAGCCGTAGAAATAAGGCATGGACCTAAAGGGTTAAGATTACAAATGAAACAGAAATAATAGTATTCTTACCTTAAATTGTGAGTGCTAGTGTTTGTGGAGAGTTATGTTGTGGCCCTACTGCGCTGACATGGATGATAGAGGTTCTGGTACTGAAGTCAATGGTTGTACTGGAGTGTGCATAACGTCAAGTCAATAAGTCAGTTAGTAAGTCAGTCAAGTCAGTTAGTCAAGTCAGTCAGTCAAGTCAGTCAGTCAGTCAAGTCAGTCAGTCAGTCAGTCAGTCAGTCAGGTAAGCGTCAGTCAAGTAAGTCAGTCAGTCAAGTAAGTCAGTCAAGTAAGTAAGTCAGTCAGTCAAGTAAGTCAGTCAGTCAAGTAAATCAGTCAGTCAGTCAAGTAAGTCAGTCAGTCAGTCAAGTAAGTCAGTCAGACAAGTAAGTCAGTCAGTCAGTCAAGTCAGTCAGTCAGTCAGTCAGTGCGGGCGTGTGAATATGTTGAGTTTCCTCCCGAAACTCAACTGTTCAGTAATTTACGAAGTGTTGTACAAAAATATGCCGCAATTCTTCAATAGTGCTATAACCAAAATGTGTCAAACAAAACTGTGTTGAACACAATCTACTGTATGTAAAAACTATATGTGCATTTGCTCAATATCATGAACTTCGTTAAAACATTATAATGATATATACGTACTTACTCTCAATATCTGTAATTCTCTCAAATGTTAATCATTCCATTGTGTCCACCTTAGGTTAATAATCAAACTGTACTATTTCTCTACCAAACTTATTAAAGCCATATTACATGAACTAAAAGACTAGTAAATTTTCTTGTATTCATTGTAACTCACCTAATGACCAAATGTACAATTACTGCACTGTTTTCCCCTTTTAATCAAATTTGGTCTCTGATAAAAAGGGGGGTTTTTGGGATGACACCCAAATTTCCCCTGTGTACAAACATGCATCATGTTGAAATAAAATTTTTAAAGTCAGAATGATAAAAAATTCCCACCCCCAAAACTTTCCCCACCAATATTCAAAAGCCAAAAACTCTCACCGTAAAGAACATCACTTATTCTTCTGCCTACTACATCATAGAACTCTCCTCTTTAAAAACCCTCTGCTCAAAATTTCCTCACCCTTAACAGGACCCATGACCATAACACAAGACACAGATCACTTTTTGATATCCCCCATGTCCATATCACCCTGTGAAAAATTTTTGCATAAGGCCCCAAACGGGAAATTATTACCAGTAAATGTACTAAAATAACCTGGTCTCAACATCTTTAAGATTTCCCAAGAACCTCTCCCCCAAAACTAAATAATCAAAGAAAATATTTCAAAATGCTCAGCATTTTTTTCCAAACAGGGGTCCCACTTTGGTGTTTTGCTATGGTGATTTAGTTTTTTTCAAAAATTTTTCCCCTCGCGACTGCCATTCCTGACTTGGTAAATCCCGACCTGTCTGCCTGCCCGTGCTTTGCCTCCATGCAGGCGCCAGTCGCTTGCTTACCATTGAGAGAACTTCCCCGCGTGTCTTTCAAACATTTCACAATAAATTTATTCTGTTTTTCTGGTTTAGTATTTCACTGTAAATAAGTCACCATGGGGCCAAAAAACTTCTAGTGGCACACTTGTGGTAAAAAAAGTGAGGAACCCTAAATAAAAAAATTGTGAAAAATTAAGTGGGTACGTGTGAGTGTGTTTGCCAGGCTGTACAAAAAAACAAAAGTAAACAAAAAAGGAAAAAACTGGTTTGAGATTTTAAAAACGTAGTGGCATACAGTGTTGGAGGCATGGTGGGGCAGCCAGCTGAAAACGTGCATAAAAAATTTGTGCAGGAATTAAAAGGGGTTGTAGACACTAAAAAATTTTAAACCCCAACAAGTGTTTGTGATGAAACAGGCCTGTTTTGGTAAAAAATAAAACAGGACCCATTATGGGAAAAAAGGCACTGCCAGGCCAAACCTATGAAAGACAGGCTAACTCTCATTTGTGGAACACTAGGGGGAAAAAACCTTACTGGTGTATCACTTGAAAATCCAGTGTTAAAAACACAATGTTAACAAGAATAATTTGTGTGTGTTTTGGAAGGCTCCCCTGGCATGGGTCATGGGGAAATTTTTCCTGGAATGGCCCCTGGAGGTTTGGCTCAGTGTGAAGAAATACCTCCGGGAAAAGAAATTGCCACTCAAGTGCCCCCCTGCTACTGGAAAATGCTCTTGCTCATCCTCACAACTTGAAAGACTATTTGTCTGACAACCAGTTTCACCCCGTGAAGTTCTTCCCTTTAACACCACTCCTCTCATCCCCCCATGAACGGGTCTTTCCCTTAAGAAACTGTACACAAAAAGGTTTTTCCCCAAAGTTTTTTAAAATGACCTCAGCCCTGAGTTGCCCCAAAGAGAGTTCTGGAAAGATCCTTCCATATCCTCCATTATGGCCTTATAGGTAAGGCTTGGGGGGGGAAAAACTTCAGGACTTTGAACTCTCCCCAAAACCACTGGCTGGTTGTGTTAAAAAGATTGATTTTAAACGATTTGGGGGCTATTTAGCCCCTGTGCCTGTTGGGAAGTTTTTTGGGCGGGGAACAGCCGGGGGTTTTAAGCGGTGGTGAAGTGTGGAAGGTTGGTGGAGGCACAGGGTAGACCAAACCCACTAAAGGGGAATGAGCTTCTCAGGCAGCATCAGCACTTTTAAAGGAAATTGATTTAGAGGAGGAGGATGGACAGGGTGGGGTAAAATTTTCAGAGTTTAAAGGAAATGTGTTCTTTGGATAGTTGCAGACATTTTGTAAAAACACCCCCCTGACAAGCTGAAAACATGCGAGCCCGTTCATTGAAAAAAATGAAGGAGGACCAGAAAAAGAGCATTCTTGACAGTTATTTTTCCCCAGGGAGGGTCCAGGGCTCTCAAACTTTCCCAGTGGAAAAGACAAAGAAGGGAAAATAACCCAGGAGGGGCTTGTTCCTGAAGTCCTTATGGGGGGGATTCCCTTCCCAAAAAAATAACCCCTCCCCGTCCTCCTCCTATCTTCCAAATGCCCAGCAACTCTCTTCAATAAAAGGGAATAAATGTTATTTTAAAAGTTTTAAATTTTAAATTTATTACTTTATATATTATTTATAAATTTTTTTGGTTATGTAAAGAAGTTAAATTTCCAAAAAAATTTTTGGAATATTTTTTGGGGCTGAACGGATTAATTGTATTTACATTATTTTTTTGGGAAATGGTTTAACTTTCAGAAACGAGTTAAGGTCTAGCTCCTGGACGGTTTTGCCCGAAAGTCGAGGCCCCATTAATTTTTTAATTTTACTATTGATGTAACCACCCTAAAAACACTTGTCACGAATATCCCGATTGTAATTTGAGAAATTTATTAACTGTTGTAACTAATTTTAACTAAAAAAACCCAATCATTTTCTAGTATTAAGTAGTCTTAAAAGCCATTGATTAATCCTCAGAATGCCATGGCATGATGGTCCTTTGCATTAGCTCATGATTTATTAATTACAAAATCTCGTGTAAACTTGCAATGAAATAAAAATATTATTATTATTATTAATTTTGTCAAGGCGGGGAACCCAAAGCAGTCATAGTATTGGGGAAGGGAAAAAACTTTGTGTCCCCTTTAGACCCCTTTTTTATTGTACGCAATAAAATTGGAACAGACCACCTGAAATATCAAACCGGGCATAGCAAACCGTTAAAGAAACCCAAAAAAGTGCCTAAAAAATGTGCGAAAAAAGGGGGAAAATTTTTTTTTTTTTTTTTTTTAGCCCCTTTGTAAATATAAATAACTCATTCAAATTCAAATTTTTTATTTCATAATATACAATGGGGTGTACATAAAATGACTTTTTATAAATAGATATTACAAGATGGCCAATAAACCGGGTATGCCTAGGCTTTCACAGTCTTATGATAGGTCTTACTCAATAGTGACACAATGATTGTACTGATAGTAAGGTTAGGTAATTGTAGTGTTTAAAATGGTTTCAATATTGAGGTAAAATTCAAAATTTTTTTCTAGTATATCTCCTGTAAAAAGTTAAATCTCCTTTATAGTATAAAATAATTAAAGGACCCCAAGGGAAAAAAATTTAGTTTTTTTTGGGTTACCCTGGGTTCTCTAAAATATTTTTATGATAAATCTATGTAACTGTATTTGTGAAACCTAATAAACAACTTAAGAGAAGGGCTGGGGGGTGGTATGGAGGTCGATGGACGTTTTGAAGGTAGCTAATTTTTAAAAATTCCACTTACATAACCAGTGTAATTGTCAATGTCATTTTTATTTTTCATGGATTAAAGTGGACAGCAGCCATCAATGGTTATCCTGTTTATAAAGTTTAAAAAAAATACTATTAACTTTGTTATTTCTGCTGATCCTGGTGTCTCTGAACCTTTTTTCGGCATTTAAGTCCTAAAAAGTAAATCCTACTTTCATGTAAAACCTGCATTATGTTTCTCCCTAAATTATTTTTTTTTCCTTTGGGGGTTTCTTAATCATTTTCAGTCCTGCAGGTTTGTTCTCCTGGTTGGAGACTGGGCCTCTGTAGATGTGGTTCCTCGACAAATTTAAAAGATACACACACCTTGTGTTTATGGTAAAAAAAAGGGTTCTTCCCCCCTCCTGGGGGAAAAAAAATATACACTAATGCAGAATGGAATCTTTATGCATGACAAGTAATTTTTTTTTAAAATTTTCTAAAGCTTTTATCCTGTTGGGGGTAAGTCATTTGATGAACTTTGTGCACTATTTTCTCTTTTTTTGTAGCAATCCTATTTGTATTGCCCTTTTATTGCAGAGTGGGTTAATAAGCATGTTTTATGGCTTATACAGTGAGCTTTATAGTGACCCATGTTGTGTGGTTTTAGTGTGGTATCAGCCAAGAACCCACCACCATCACTCCCGACAGGTCTGACAGTGGGGGCTCCCCACCCCCTGGGGTCCACACTCACCCTAACCCCCCCCCCAGCCCGCCTCTGCAGACCCTGCCAAGCTTCCCAGGTGAGTTACTAAACTTTCCAGGGTTATAAACCTTCTCAGGGCAGTAGGTTCCCCGGGGATTACAATGCATGCTTCTCTAAAGGGGCCCCCTGTCTTCCTCGAGTCCCTGTGGTCCTCTTTAGGTGGGATTCCCCCATGAGTTATTTAATGAATAAAATAAATAAATATTTTATTTTTTTAAAATTACAGTGTAAAGTGGTCACCATTTAGGGGGATAATTTCTGAAAAACACATCAGTTTTCAAGCACTTTTCAGCAACCACCCAGGAGGTACTACCGCCCCCAGGTGACTGTGAAACAAAACCTGAAAAAGTTTTTTCATGATGGTAGGGTTGCTGGTGTCTTTTTTGTCTCATAAACACGCTGGATAACAGGTATATCCTCTTCACTTAATTTAGGTCCCCTAACGGGATAAAATGCATATATAAAAACACATCAGGTTTTTCTTTTTTTTCTTAATGCTCTTTTTTTTTTTATTTTTCATTGTCCATGGGAAGTGGAAAAGAATCTTTTCCCCCATAAGCAATGCGGTGTTAGGGGACTAAGTGCCGGGAGCAATGGGCAAACCCCCCCCTCCCTTTCAAATCTACTAAAAAAAGAAGAAGAAAAACTTTTTAAAAACTGGGTTGTCTGAATGTGCGGGATGAGTGGGGTGATAAGAAAAAAGATGATTGCCAAATTTTTGAATGAAAGAAGTTGGATGTCCTGGCCTAAGCGAAACAAAGCTGAAGGGGGGGGCGAGTTTCAGGGGAGAAATAAATGGGATTAAGTCAGGAGTATCTGAGAGAGTTGGCAAGGAAGGGGGGAAAAAAATGTTCAAAGGGTCAGTTATGGAAGGAAAAAGGGGAAAATAATGTGTAAAATTCAAAGGGTTATGTGGATTAAAATAAGGGTCGGATGCAAAAGTGGGTCATAATAAGCGTGTATGCACCTGGGAAAAGATTTTTGGGGGGGCCCCCCCCAACTGCCCCCCCCTCCAATACAACCCCCATCATTTTACTATGGC
>WNWK01051803.1:0-12368 GCA_009830355.1 Cherax destructor | reverse complement strand
TTGTGTTTCCCTTGTTTTGTTTTCCCCTTGTTTTGTCCCCTTGTTGTTGTGTCCCTTTTTGTTGTGCCCCCTTGTTTGTTCCCCTTGTTGCTGTGTTCCTTTGTTGCTGTTCCCTTGTTGCTGTGTCCCCTTGTTGTGTGTCCCTTGTTGCTGTGTCCCCTTGTTGCTGTGTCCCATTGTTGTTGTGTCCTCTTGTTGCTGTGCCCCTTGTTGCTGTGTCCCCTTTGCTGTGTCCCCTTGTTGCTGTGTCCCCTTGTTGCTGTGTCCCCTTGTTGCTGTGTCCCCTTGTTGTTGTGTCCCCTTGTTGTTGTGTTCCCTTGTTGCTGTGTCCCCTTGTTGCTGTGTCCCCTTGTTGCTGTGTCCCCTTGTTGCTGTGTCCCCTTGTTGCTGTGTTCCCTTGTTGTTGTGTTCCTTGTTGCTGTGTCCCCTTGTTGCTGTGTCCCCTTGTAATAATAATAATAATAATAATAATAATAATAATAATAATAATAATAATATTAATAATAATAGTTATGAGGTGTTATGAGGTGTACATGCCAAAAGCCCCTAATATGCAGGTCATTTTGGGCAGACTTAAAATTAACTTAAAACTAAATGGTAAGAATTATAGTAAATAGTTTACAATATGAGTAGAGTTGAGTATTTAAGCTCTGAAATTTGAACATAGTTTTATACTTTTGTCTTATTTATAAAATTAATTAAATCAGATTAAACAAATTAAATAAGAAATTTTTGTGTTGCAATAAGAGTATATATGGTCATTAGATGAGTTACAAGGAACACAAGGCTACATAAGGATACATGAGGTATATGTTTCAACATTTGTACTAGATTATATTTGATAAACTATTTTTCTTTGAGCAGGTCGATCACCATACCCAGCCCTTTAGGGCAGGGTAGGTGCCAAGGCTGGAGCTTGCTACCATCTGCGGCTCAGTAAGCCTGTCCTTCCCGTCAGGGAAGCTGGCAGACCAGAGAGGCCTAGCTTCTCCTACCAGCCCCGTGCTGATGGGGAATGTGGCTAAGCCTGGGAACAGTTGGTCCCAACGATGAGGGGGACTTGTACCTCCTCCCATGGGAGACATAGGTCTCTGATACTCCACGCCAGGGCGGAGCCGGTCGCCATCTGAATAGACCCGGGCCGGGAGAATTCCCTGCGAATCAACACCTCCACCTCCTTTGAGCAATTAGTAAGGGATTTTGATGCTAAATGGTAAGAATTATAGTAAATAGTTCACAATATAAGTATAGTTGAGTATTTAAGCTATGAAATTTGAACAAAATTTGAACATGACATTTTTGAAACATAATAGTTTTATAATTTTGGATCATTTACAGTTTTATGTCTACATAATAGAATTATTAAATCAGATTAAACAAATTAAATCAATAATTTGTGTTGCAATAACAGTATATATGGTCATTAGATGAGTTACAAGGAACACAAGGCTACATGAGGATGGATTTCTATATATTAGGTGATATTAATTATAACAGGTTTATACATTATAAGATATAACATGGCATATACATTATGAGGTATAAGTTTCAACATTTGTACTAGATTATGTTTGATAAATTATTTTTCTTTGAACAATTTTGTAGGGTGTTTGAGGGTAGGGGAGTAACACAGTGAATAATGTTATTTTGAGACAGTGTAAAGTTATTTAATAACTCACATTTTCAATTCCTCTCAGTATTTTATATGTCGTTATCATGTCCCCCCTGTCCCTCCTGTTCTCCAGTGTCGTCAGGTTTAGTTCCCTTAAAATCTCCTCGTAGGACATGCCCTTAGCTCCGGGACTAGTCTCGTTGCAAACCTTGCACTTTGTCTAGTTTATTGACGTGCTTGACCAGGTGTGGGTTCCAAACTGGTGCTGCATACTCCAGTATATGCAGTGAAATATACACATCTCAGTGTATATACACAGAGATATACACCTCCAGTGTATATACACTGAGATATACACCTCTCAGTGTATATAAACTGAGATATACACCTCTCAGTGTATATACACTGAGATATACACCTCTCAGTGTATATACACTGAGATATACACCTCTCAGTGTATATACACTGAGATATACACCTCTCAGTGTATATACACTGAGATATAAACCTCTCAGTGTATATACACTGAGATATACACTCTCAGTGTATATACACTGAGATATACACCTCTCAGTGAATATACACTGAGATATACACCTCTCAGTATACCTGGAGAGAGTTCCAGGGGTCAACGCAACTGCGGCCCGGTCTGTGACCAGGCCTCATGTTGATCATGGCCTGATCAACCAGGCTGTTACTGCTGGCCGCACGCAGTCCAACGTATGAACCACAGCCTGGCTGGTCAGGTACCGACTTTAGGTGCCTGTCCAGTGCCTGCTTGAAGACAGCCAGGGGTTGTTGGTAATCTCCCTTATGTATGCTGGAAGGCAGTTGAACAGTCTTGGGCCCCTGACACTTATTGTGTTGTCCCTCAACGTGCTAGTGGCACCCCTGCTCTTCATTGGGGGATGTTACATCGCCTGCCGAGTCTTTTGCTTTCGTAGGGAGTGATTTTCGTGTGCAAGTTTGGTACTAATCACTCGAGAATTTTCCAAGTGATATAATAATGTATCTCTCCCGCCTGCGTTCTAGGGAGTACAGGTTTAGGAACTTCAAGCGTTCCCAGTAGTTGAGGTGGTTTATCGCAGTTATGCTGCCGTGAAGGTTCTCTGCACATTTTCAAGGTCAGCAATTTCACCCGCCTTGAAAGGTGCAGTTAGTGTGCAGCAATATTCCAGCCTAGATAGAACAAGCGACCTGAAAAGTGTTAACATGGGCTTGGCATCCCTGGTTTTGAAGGTTCTCATTATCCATCCTGTAATTTTTCTAGCAGATGCGATTGCTACGGTGTTTTGGTCCTTGAAGGTGAGATCCTCTGACATGATCACTCCCAGGTCTTTGACATTAGTTTTTCGCTCTATTGTGTGGTTGGAATTTGTTTTGTACTCCGATGAGATTTTAATTTCTTCACGTTTTCCGTATCTGAGTAATTGAAATTTCTCATCATTGAACTTCATATTGTTTCCTGCAGCCCATTTAAAGATTTGGTTTATGTCTGCTTGGAGTCTTGCAGTGTCTTCAACGGTGGACACTGATACAGATTCGGGTGTCATCTGCAAAGGAAGACACAGCACTGTGGCTTATTACAAGAAGGCCAATAATATTCCTAGGCCTTGCAGGCAGTCTTATACTAGATCTTATTCTATAGTGACACAATGATTATACTG
The DNA here is from genome assembly GCA_009830355.1 of Cherax destructor. Classification (NCBI taxonomy): domain Eukaryota; kingdom Metazoa; phylum Arthropoda; class Malacostraca; order Decapoda; family Parastacidae; genus Cherax; species Cherax destructor. The sequence goes on along the minus strand of WNWK01051803.1, from coordinate 9,089 downwards.
GTATTAAGGTTAGGTAATTGTAGTGATTAACTAGGTTTACAAAATTGAGGTAGTTAAAATATTTAAGAAATTAACAATTAGTTTATATATTAATGGTAAAGGTGACGTGTTGGCATGATACAGTTTCTATATTGGAGTGTCTTAGGCAAACTTATGACTAGCTTAAGAATTCTGAAGCAATAGTTGTATTAGAATTTTGGTTAGTCATGTGCAAATTAAGGGGAATCACAGATATCAATAAGTGTATTTTGCTGTGGATATGTGCAAGATAAAGTAGTTTTCATGTGGTTAGCTACCGGTTGGGTGCGTAAGTGAGATAAGATGTTTTTTAACGGTGCTTTTGAAAATGGAGGTTGTGTCTGCAGTTCTAGAGTTTTTAGGCAGGGAGTTCCAGATTTTAGGCCCTTTTATGTACATAGAATTTTTGTATAGATTTAGTCGGACACGGGGAATGTCAAAGAGATGTTTATGTCTGGTATTATGTCTATGGGTCCTGTTACAACTGTCAAGAAAGTGTTTTAGTTCAGGGTTAAAGTTGGTATTTATGGTTCTATAAATGTAGATTGCAGAGTAGTAAGTGTGGATGTTCTGAACAGTGAGTAAGTTTAGGTCTTTGAAGAGATATGTGAGGTAGGGATAGGTGAGTGAATAGTATAGTGTGAGTAGGGCTGATTGTGGTACATAGTAACGTATCTTAGAGAGGATATCCACAGTTTTGGACACTTTCTTTGTTATGTGTTGGATATGGGTGCTGAATTTCAGATTACTGTCGAGGTGAAGGCCCAGGAATTTGCCCTCATTATGTCTAGCAATAGGAGTGTTGTTGATCTTATTGTTTAATTGTGCATCACCTGCTCTGTTACCAAACATAATATAGAAGGTCTTATCAGGGTTGAGTGTAAGTTTATTGGCTGTCATCCATGTAGATATTTTTAGTAATTCATCGTTAACAATGGTGTTGAGCGTGACAAGATTTGGGTGGGAGATGACATAAGTTGTGTCGTCAGCAAAGAGTATTGGTTTCAGGTGTTGTGATACATTGGGAAGATCATTGATGTATAAGAGGAAGAGCAGGGGACGAAGGACACTTCCCAGTGGTACTCCAGTATCAAGTGGTCGTGTCGAGGAGGTTGTGTCTTTAATGGTGACATACTGATACCTATTAGTAAGGTAGGATTTGAAGTATGCAAGTGCATGACCTCTTATACCATAGTGGTCAAGTTTGTGGAGTAGGATGCCGTGGTTTACTGTGTCGAAAGCTTTCCTTAGGTCAATATAATGTCCTAATGGATATTCCTTACACTGAGATATACACCTCTTAGTGTATATACACTGAGATATACACCTCTCAGTGTATATACACTGAGATATACACCTCTCAGTGTATATGCACTTAGATATACACATCCACTTTAGTATCCCCAAAGCCTCAAAAATTTCCCATTTTCTTTATTATAAACTTAATGCCCGTTTTCTAATTTTGACCTTTCAATTATTATTACATATTATGGAAAAAAATCAACCTATCTATCCATCTATCCACTCATCCATTTGTCTATCTATCCAGCTATCTATCTATCCATCCATTTATCAATCCATCCATCCATCCATTTATCCATCCATCTATCCATTCATACATCTATCCTTTCATCCATCCATCTACCTATCTATCAATCCATCTATCCTTTTATCCATCTATCGACATACCCATCTATCTATCCATCCATCTACCTATCCAGCTGTTCATCCATCCATCTATCCATCCATGGGTATTTTAGTACCCAGGTGTTGTGGGTATCTCAGTACCCAGGTGTTGAGGGTATCTCAGTACAAAGGTGTTATGGGTATCTCAGTACAAAGGTGTTATGGGTATCTCAGTACTAAGGTGTTATGGGTATCTCAGTACCCAGGTGTTATGGGTATCTCAGTACCCAGGTGTTGTGGGTATTTTAGTACCCAGGTGTTGTGGGAATTTTAGTACCAAGGTGTTGTGGGTATTTTAGTACCTAGGCGTTGTGGGTATCTCAGTACCCAGGTGTTATGGGTATCTCAGTACCCAGGTGTTGTGGGTGTCTCAGTACCAAGGTGTTGTGGGAATTTTAGTACCCAGGCGTTGTGGGTATCTCAGTTTACCTGGAGAGAATTCCAGGGGTCAACGCCCCCGCGGTCCGGTCTGTGACCAGGCCTCATGTTGGACCAGAGCCTGATCAACCAGGCTGTTACTGCTGGCCGCACGCAGTCCAAAGTACGAACCACAGCCTGGCTGGTCAGGTACCGACTTTAGGTGCCTGTCCAGTGCCTGCTTGAAGACAGCCAGGGGCTTGTTGGTAATCCCCCTGATGTATGCTGGGAGGCAGTTGAACAATCTTGGGCCCCTGACACTTATTGTGTTGTCCCTCAACGTGCTAGTGGCACCCCTGCTCTTCATTGGGGGGATGTTACATCGCCTGCCGAGTCTTTTGCTTTCGTAGGGAGTGACTCTCGTGTGCAAGTTTGGTACTAATCACTCGAGAATTTTCCATGTGTATATAACAATGTATCTCTCCCGCCTGCGTTCTAGGGAGTACAGGTTTAGGAACTTCAAGCGTTCCCAGTAATTGAGGTGGTTTATGGCAGTTATGCGTGCCGTGAAGGTTCTCTGCACATTTTCAAGGTCAGCAATTTCACCTGCCTTGAAAGGTGCAGTTAGTGTGCAGCAATATTCCAGCCTAGATAGAACAAGCGATTTGTAAAGTGTCAACATGGGCTTTGCATCCCTGGTTTTGAAGGTTCTCATTATCCATCCTGTCATTTTTCTAGCAGATGCGATTGTTACGGTGTTATGGTCCTTGAAGGTGAGATCCTCTGACATGATCACTCCCAGGTCTTTGACATTAGTTTTTCGCTCTATTGTGTGGTTGGAATTAGTTTTGTACTCCGATGAGATTTTAATTTCTTCACGTTTTCCATATCTGAGTAATTGAAATTTCTCATCATTGAACTTCATATTGTTTAAAGATTTAAAGATTTAAAGATTTGGTTTATGTCTGCTTGGAGTCTTGCAGTGTCTTCAACGGTGGACACTGTCATACAGATTCGGGTGTCATCTGCAAAGGAAGACACGGCACTGTGGCTTATATCCCTGTCTATGTCCGATATGAGGATGAGGAACAGGATGGGAGCGAGTACTGTGCCTTGTGGAACAGAGCTTTTCACTGTAGCCGCCTCAGACTTTACTCTGTTGACTACTACTCTTTGTGTTCTACTTGTTAGGAAATTATAGATCCATCTACCAACTTTTCCAGTTATTCCTTTATCACTCATTTTGTGTTCTATCACACCATGGTCACACTTGTCAAAGGCTTTTGCAAAATCTGTGTATATAACATCTGCATTCTGTTTATCTTCTAGAGCATCCAGGACCTTGTCGTAGTGGTCCAGTAGTTGGGACAGACAGGAGCGACCTGCTCTAAACCCGTGCTGCCCTGGGTTAGATAATTGATGGGTATGTAGATGAATGGCGATCTTGCTTCTTAGAACTCTTTCAAAGATTTTTATGATATGGGACGTTAGCGCTATTGGTCTGTAGTTCTTTGCTATTGCTTTACTGCCCCCTTTGTGGAGCGGGGCTATGTCTGTTGTTTTTAGTAACTGCGGGACGACCCCAGTGTCCATGCTCCCTCTCCATAGGATGTTAAAAGCACGTGATAGGGGCTTCTTGCAGTTCTTGATGAACACGGAGTTCCATGAGTCTGGGCCTGGAGCGGAGTGCATAGGCATGTCATTTATTGCCTTTTCGAAGTCATTTGGCGTCAGGGTGATGTCAGATAGGCATGCGTCAGTCAAGTTCTGTGGCACTCTCATAAAAAATTAATTTAGGTCTTCGATTTTCAGTCTGGTTAGTGGCTCGCTAAAGACTGAGTCATACTGGGACTTTAGTAACTCACTCATTTCCTTGCTGTCATCTGTGTAGACCCCATCCCGTTTAAGTAGGGCCCCAATACTGGTTGGTGTTCTCGACTTTGATTTTGCATAAGAAAAGAAATACTTTGGGTTTCTTTCAATTTCGTTTAAGGCTTTTAGTTCTTCCCGCGTTTCTTGATTCCTGTAAGATTCCTTTAGTTTTAATTCGATGTTTGCTATTTCTCTGACTAGTGTCTCCCTACGTATTTCAGATATATTGGCCTCCTGTAGCCGCTCCGTTATTCTTTGCCTTCGCCTGTATAGGGAGCGCCTCTCTCTTTCCAGTTTGCATCTTTTCCTCCTTTTTCTTAAGGGAATTTGCCTTGAGCAAACCTCAAGTGCCACAGAGTTAATTTGTTCTAGACATAGGTTAGGATCCGTGATGCTTAGGCTATCTTCCCATTGTATATCATTTAGGACTTGGTTTACTTGGTCCCACCTTATGTTTTTGTTATTGAAGTTGAATTTGGAGAAGGCTCCCTCGCGGCTGATCACATTTTGTTGATCTGGGGCTCCCCGCATACATGTCTGGACCTCTATTATGTTGTGATCTGAGTAGTATATTGTTTTTGATATGATGACATTTCGTATCAGATCATCATTGTTGGTGAAGATGAGGTCCAGCGTATTCTCTAATCTTGTGGGCTCTACTATTTGCTGGTTTAAGGTGAATTTGGTGCAGAGATTTAAAAGTTCATGTGTGTGCGAGTTTTCATCTGAGCTGCCTCCTGGTGTTATCTCTGCTACCACATTGTTTGCAATGTTCTTCCATTTTAGGTGCCTTAGGTTGAAATCCCCCAGGAGCAAGATGTTGGGGGCAGGAGCTGGAAGATTTTCCAGACAGTGGTCAATTTTCAGAAGCTGTTCCTGGAATTGTTGGGACGTTGCATCCGGGGGCTTGTAGACAACCACGATGACCAGGTTTTGATTCTCGATCTTTATTGCTAATACTTAAACTACATCATTTGAGGCATTTAGTAGTTCTGAACATATAAGTGACTCTGTGATATACAGGCCAACCCCCCCTTTTTGCCTGTTCACTCTGTCACACCTGTATAGGTTGTAGCCCGGGATCCATATTTCATTGTCCAAGTGATCTCTTATGTGGGTCTCTGTGAAAGCCGCAAACATAGCATTTGACTCTGTAAGCAGTCCACGAATGTAAAGTATTTTGTTGTTTGTTGCTGGCTTTAGACCCTGAATATTTGCAAAGATGAATGTTGTTGGATTGGTGGTATGGATGGGGATGTCTTTTTTTCCTTGCACTAATATCTGTTGTATTGGAGTGGAGGCCACTGACTGTAATTCCACTCCAGAAATGATTGCAGTTGGTGTACAATTTCTGTCATTTCCTGCCAGCTTTTTTCCTTCCTGGCACTAAAAACCTCTCTCGGAGTGGCTGTGGCTACCCTGATTTTGCCATGGTCTGGATGTTCTGTGTCGTCTTGTACCCTTTAGGTGGTATGCCTGGCAATATAAGTTATAGCACTGTCTTTCCTGAACTGATGAGTGGCACATTTCAGGGTGGAAAAACTTACAGGACGGGAGGTTGCATTTTCCTGTTTTCATATGGGCACGGCATTTTCTGGGGTGATCATAATTGCATGTCCCATCTTATTTCCCAGATTTTCCATGCCTGCAGATACCAAGTGCATAATATTCACATAGGCCTGGTTTCCGTTTGCCCTGGTTTTTTGTGACTGTGTTCCCCATTGTATTCCCTATTGGTGCTTGTGTTCCTATCTCGTTTCTATCTTCAACTCTAGTGCTGACAATGGAGCCTTCATCAGTTTTTGGTAATTTATCTTCAGTATTTCGCAGGGCATCCCCCTGTTTACTATCTACCGTGGTATTGCTAGTTTGTAGCACTAGTTTTTTGTGTGTCCTTATCTACACCTGTTTCCCCATCATCTACGTCACTAGAGCTACTGTCCCTCGTCAGGTCACCATCATTTATTTCTCCATTCTTAAATATATTGACTACCATTTCAACATCTGTACCAGGGGCGGTAGCACCATCTGGCCCAGATTTTTTACTGTCCCAACTGTTATAGAATGCTGTCATGTTTTTTTATGAAGTCCGATTTGGTGTTGTCATCCTTTAATATCAATGTGATTTTATACCACAGTTCGGTCTCATTTGGACATACCCAAAAACACTTCCCTTGTTTGATATCTCGTGTAGTAGAGTCTTGAATGCCTGCACAAGGAGCGTGGCAGCATTTACCACAGAAGTTGCATGTAATCCATGCAGAGGAACGTTTGTTTGTTTGGTTGCATATTACACAGGGTTTCATGACTGATTTTGTTGGTTGTTTTACTGTATATTTTACTAATAGCTTCCCTGAAGTGGTGATCTGTCTATTTGTATTGTATCTATTTTATTTGCATGTGTAAGTGTTTGGGGCAATCTTACCGATTTAGGTTTTTGTTTTGTCAGTACCCAGGTGTTGTGGGTATTTTATTAAACAGGTGTTGTGGGTATTTTAGTACCCAGGTGTTGTGGGTATTTTAGTACCCAGGTATTGTGGGTATCTCAGTACCACGGTGTTATGGGTATCTCAGTACCCAGGTGTTGTGGGTATTTTAGTACCCAGGTGTTGTAGGTGTCTCAGTACCAAGGTGTTATGGGTATCTCAGTACCCAGGTGTTATGGGTATCTCAGTACCCAGGTGTTGTGGGTATCTCAGTACCCAGGTGTTATGGGTATCTCAGTACCCAGGTGTTGTGGGTATCTCAGTACCAAGGTGTAATGGGTATCTCAGTAACCAGGTGTTGTGGGTATTTTAGTACCCAGGTGTTGTGGGTATTTTAGTACCCAGGTGTTGTGGGTATTTTAGTACCCAGGTGTTGTGGGTATTTTAGTACCTAAGTGTTGTGGGTATCTCAGTACCCAGGTGTTATGGGTATCTCAGTACCCAGGTGTTATGGGTATCTCAGTACCCAGTTTTTGTGGGTATCTCAGTACCAAGGTGTTATGGGTATCTCAGTACCCAGGTGTTATGGGTATCTCAGTACCCAGGTGTTGTGGGTATCTCAGTACCCAGGTGTTATGGGTATCTCAGTACCCAGGTGTTGTGGGTATCTCAGTACCAAGGTGTAATGGGTATCTCAGTAACCAGGTGTTGTGGGTATTTTAGTACCCAGGTGTTGTGGGTATTTTAGTACCCAGGTGTTGTGGGTATTTTAGTACCCAGGTGTTGTGGGTATTTTAGTACCCAGGTGTTGTGGGTATTTTAGTACCTAAGTGTTGTGGGTATCTCAGTACCCAGGTGTTATGGGTATCTCAGTACCCAGGTGTTATGGGTATCTCAGTACCCAGGTGTTATGGGTATCTCAGTACCAAGGTGTTATGGGTATCTCAGTACCCAGGTGTTATGGGTATCTCAGTACCCAGGTGTTGTGGGTATTTTAGTACCCAGGTGTTGTGGGTATTTTAGTACCCAGGTGTTGTGGGTGTCTCAGTACCAAGGTGTTATGGGTATCTCAGTACCCAGGTGTTATGGGTATCTCAGTACCCAGGTGTTATGGGTATCTCAGTACCCAGGTGTTATGGGTATCTCAGTACCCAGGTGTTATGGGTATCTCAGTACCAAGGTGTTATGGGTATCTCAGTACCCAGGTGTTGTGGGTATCTCAGTACCCAGGTGTTATGGGTATCTCAGTACCCAGGTTTTGTGGGTATTTTAGTACCCAGGTGTTGTGGGTATTTTAGTACCCAGGTGTTGTGGGTATCTCAGTACCCAGGTGTTATGGGTATCTCAGTATCAAGGTGTTATGTTTATCTCAGTACCCAGGTGTTGTGGGTATTTTAGGTATTTTAGTACCCAGGTGTTGTGGGTATCTCAGTACCCAGGTGATGTGGGTATTTTAGTACCCAGGTGTTGTGGGTATCTCAGTACCCATGCGTTGTGGGTATTTTAGTACCCAGGTGTTGTGGGTATCTCAGTATCAAGGTGTTATGTTTATCTCAGTACCCAGGTGTTGTGGGTATCTCAGTACCCAGGTGTTGTGGGTATTTTAGTACCCAGGTGTTGTGGGTATTTTAGTACCAGGTGTTGTGGGTATTTTAGTACAGGTGTTGGTATTTTAGTACCCACGTGTTGTAGGGTATTTTAGTACCCAAGCGTTGTGGGTATTTTAGTACCCAGGTGTTGTGGGTATCTCAGTACCCAGGTGTTGTGGGTATTTTAGTACCCAGGTGTTGTAGGTATCTCAGTACCCAGGTGTTGTGGGTATTTTAGTACCCAGGTGTTGTGGGTATTTTAGTACCCAGGTGTTGTGGGTATTTTAGTACCCAGGTGTTGTGGGTATTTTAGTACCCAGGTGTTGTAGGTATTTTAGTACCCAGGTGTTGTGGGTATTTTAGTACCCAGGTGTTGTGGGTATTTTAGTACCCAGGTGTTGTGGGTATTTTAGTACCCAGGTGTTGTGGGTATTTTAGTACCCAGGTGTTGTGGGTATTTTAGTACCCAGGTGTTGTGGGTATTTTAGTACCCAGGTGTTGTGGGTATTTTAGTAACCAGGTGTTATGGGTATCTCAGTACCCAGGTGTTGTGGGGATCCAGTACCCAGGTGTTATGGGTATCTCAGTACCAGGTGTTGTGGGGATCTCAGTACCCAGGTGTTATGGGTATCTCAGTACCCAGGTGTTGTGGGTATTTTAGTACCCAGGTGTTGTGGGTATTTTAGTACCCAGGTGTTGTGGGTATTTTAGTAACCAGGTGTTGTGGGTGTCTCAATACCTAGGTGTTATGGGTATCTCAGTACCCAGGTGTTATGGGTATCTCAGTACCCAGGTGTTATGGGTATCTCAGTACCCAGGTGTTATGGGTATCTCAGTACCCAGGTGTTATGGGTATCTCAGTACCCAGGTGTTATGGGTATCTCAATACCTAGGTGTTATGGGTATCTCAGTACCCAGGTGTTATGGGTATCTCAGTACCCAGGTGTTATGGGTATCTCAGTACCCAGGTGTTATGGGATCTCGACCCAGGTGTTATGGGTATCTCAGTACCCAGGTGTTGGGGTATTTTAGTACTCCAGGTGTTGTGGGTATCTCAGTACCCAGGTGTTATGGGTATCTCAGTACCCAGGTGTTATGGGTATCTCAGTACCCAGGTGTTATGGGTATCTCAGTACCCAGG
>WNWK01051802.1:0-12368 GCA_009830355.1 Cherax destructor | reverse complement strand
TGCATGCCTGCTACACTCCCTGCCTTCCTGCTACACTCCCTGCATGCATAATTGTTCGAGTTTTGAGGTGGTCGAAACTTGGGGGTCCACTGTACCAGTACAGTGGTCCCTCGACTAACGATCTTAATCCGTTCCAGGAGCTAGACCTCAACACAAAAAATTTGTTATTCGAAACCTTATTTCCCATGAGAAATAATGTAAATACAATTAATCAGTTCCAGACATCCAAAAATATTCACAAAACAATTATAAATTTTTTGAAAAATAATATGAAATCTATAATAATATTGTTTTTTATAGATTTTTAAAGGGATTTTTTAAAAATATGTAATTAATTTATAAATATACAAAAATGCTATAAAACGGTATATTATTGCATTTTTTGACCATTCAAGGCATTTTCAAGGATTTTCTGAAAAATATTTTTTTACACTCCCTGCATGCCTGCTCCACTCACTGCATGCCTGCTCCACTCCCTGCATGCCTGGTACACTCCCTGCATGCCTGGTACACTCCCTGCATGCCTGCTACACTCCCTGCATGCCTGCTACACTCCCTGCATGCCTGCTACACTCCCTGCATGCCTGCTACACTCCCTGCATGCCTGCTACACTCCCTGCATGCCTGCTACACTCCTGCATGCCTGCTACACTCCCTGCATGCCTGCTACACCCCTGCATGCCTGCTACACTCCCTGCATGCCTGCTACACTCCCTGCATGCCTGCTACACTCCCTGCATGCCTGCTACACTCCCTGCATGCCTGCTACACTCCCTGCATGCCTGCTACACTCCCTGCATGCCTGCTACACTCCCTGCATGCCTGCTACACTCCCTGCATGCCTGCTACACTCCCTGCATGCCTGCTACACTCCCTGCATGCCTGCTACACTCCTGCATGCCTGCTACACTCCCTGCATGCCTGCTACACTCCCTGCATGCCTGCTACACTCCCTGCATGCCTGCTACACTCCCTGCATGCCTGCTACACTCCCTGCATGCCTCCTACACTCCCTGCATGCCTGCTACACTCAATGCATGCCTGCTACACTCCTGGAGTCTACCTGGAGAGAATCCAGGGTCAACGCCCGCGGCCGGTCTGTGACCAGGCCTCCTGTTGGACCAGAGCCTGATCAACCAGGCTGTTACTGCTGGCCGCACGTAGTCCAACATACGAACCACAGCCCGGCTGATCAGGTACCGACTTGAGATGCCTGTCCAGTGCCTGCTTGAAGACAGCCAGGGTTTGTTGGTAATCCCCTGATGTATGCTGGGAGGCAGTTGAACAATCTTGGGCCCTGACACTTATTGTGTTGTCCCTCAACGTGCTAGTGGCACCCTGCTCTTCATTGGGATGATGTTACATCACCTGCCGAGTCTTTTGTTTTCGTAGGGAGTGATTTTTGTGTTCAAGTAGGTACTAAGCCCTCGAGAATTTTCCATGTGTATATAATAATGTATCTCTCCCGCCTGCGTTCTAGAGAGTACAGGTTTAGGAACTTCAAGCGTTCCCAGTAGTTGAGGTGGTTTATCGCACTTATGCGTGCGGTGAAGGTTCTCTGCACATTTTCAAGGTCAGCAATTTCACCCGCCTTGAAAGGTGCAGTTAGTGTGCAGCAATATTCCAGCCTAGATAGAACAAGCGATTTGTAAAGTGTCTTCCTGCATGCCTGCTACACTCCCTGCATGCCGATGGTGTTCCTCACTTTCTTTACCACAGGGGTGCCACTAGGAAGCTTCTTTGGACCCATGGTGACTTATATTTCACAGTGACAATCAATAAACACAATAAAATTATTGTGAAATGTTTGAATGAGCTCACTAGGTAATGTTCACTCAAGGATAAACAAAGCTAGACTGGCTCACGACGCCTGCGAGGCGCACAAGCGCAGGGCAGGCAGACAGGTCTGGTAGGCCGATAATCGTTGAAGGGCCGATAGTCAGGGAAACGGCCGATTGTCGGGGAAAAATTGGGCCAAAAAAAAGCGATTGAAACTCGAACCGGCCGATACTCAGACCAGCTGAACCTCGGGGGTCCACTGTATAGTATGTGTGGGTGGGGTGGCCAGGAGGGCCACCATACGTACCACACCTGACTTCTTACAGTAAATACTACTCACCTTTTGCCCTACATTAAGACTACAAATATTTTGAGGTAAATAATGAGTGTACTGTGTATGTATTTTACTTTTTAATGCCTAGTTCTATTGCTAACTTAATATATGTTAGTGTAAACTTATCTGGCATTTATAAATGGAAAAAAATGGAGTTCTGCTTTCTGGCAGTAGCCTGGAACCTAACCTGCCGTATAAGTGGGGCCCTACTGTATTTGAAATTTTACTGCTATGGGGAAATAGCAGTTACTCTAGGTTTAACCTCGTATGTGCAGTTGGCCAGCAAGTCTGGTAAAGAGCAAAGAACACCCTGATATCACCATGAGAGGCCCTGCTCTGACTCATGTGTTTGCTAGCTGTCCTGAGAACCAGGAAGTGGAAGAGTTCACTAGCCCCTTTCGAGAGGGCTAGACCTCTCAGATGGCTGATTGATATCTCCTCCCTTTTCCAAATTGGACTTAATTTGCCACACCATCCCTTGCATACACATTATGTCTGCTATTTAAAATATCCCTATTGTTAATGTTATTGTAAGTTCTTTGCAGTACAGTGGTCCCTCGGTTTTCGCCGAAAATTCGTTCCAGAATGCTGCTCAAGTGCCATTACTGAACGAATTTACTTCCTTAAGAAATAATGTCACGTAGGTTAGTCTATTTCAGACTCCCAAAAATACACTTGCAACAGCACTTACGAAAATACACATACATAAATGTTCGAGTTTGGAGATGCACGAAAACCGAGGGACCACTGTACTAGTCTAGTCAGCAATTTATACCAGTTGTCCTAGACATCCATTCTCTGCCCACCCATCTTTTTGGCAAAATACTACATATGATTGGTATCCCTTCCTCTGACCTATAGTAATCAGTAGCTGTTTTATACCTAGCAACCCAGTCTTCTGCATCTTCCAACATAATTTTCTCCTGACAGGTTATGTAACCTGCTAACTATATTCATACCATCTCTTGTATATCTCTCCTTCTTTTCCCTCTTACAAAATATTTTGTCCATGTATCTCCTCTTCAAGGGGAGCTCCTTGGCACAGTGAAGAGGCTTTTTGTATGAGGAATTGGACCTTTTGGTTTTCTTCCTCTGACTGAACCTAATTACCCCCCACTCCTTCCTTCCCTGCCCCATCCAACACAGCCATTCTTTCCCATTCCTCCTCCTTTCACCATCCCTCTCCTCTCTCTTTCCTGGTTTTGGACTTTGGGGTCATATAGTGCAGCGGCAGCAGCGGCATCTGAACTCCATATTTTTCTCATCACCCAGAGTTTATCAATGCTCCTATGATGACCTAGCTGCAAGCAAAACTGCACTAACCTACGTAGCATCCAGAATGACCCAAGAATACCAGCAGTGAGACCTACAAACCAAATAAACTGACGATTAAAGGAAGACTGCCCACAAACCCAAAGCATCACCCCGCTGCCAAACAAATGCTTACCAGCCTACAACTTGCCAGCCTACAGCTTACCAGCCTACAGCTTACCAGCCCACATCTTACCAGCCTACAACCAACCAGCCTACAGCCTACCAGCCTACAGCTTACCAGCCTACAGCTTACCAGCCTACAGTTCACCAGCCTACAGCTTACCAGCCTACAGCTTCATCTTGCCGCACCAACTTCCCCGACTACTATGCTCAAATGAGACGTAACATCAGAAGAACCAAATCCAAAATCAACAAGAAAACACCAAGAAATCTACTAATCAACTTGTCTACCAAGGACGCCGGTACACCCTCCACCCCCCTCACCACCACCCAGGACGCCGCTACACCCTCCACCCCACTCACCACCACCCAGGGCTACGCGTCAACAACAAACATGGCTGCCTCCCCCACAAGCTCCCCCTTCACTGGCTTCACCCCATATAATCTATCAGGTATGACGAATGATCCAGATACACTAAAGTTATACATCATCAAATTAATCAATGAAAATATGGACCAACGTAAAGCACTTCAACTACAAGATACCAGGATGACACAACTTGAAAACAAAATCCTCAGCCTTGAACAAAAGTTAACAACAACTGGAATGACTGATTTTGGCAAAACCCTCCAAACTGTCATTAATAGTTACACTGAACAGATAACATCTATAAACACAAAGGTTGAGGAAGCAGTAAAGGAGTGGAAGAACAACATGGATAACCAGTTTAATGACTACCTTGCACTACAAGAGGACAAAACCGAGCAAGATAAGTTATCAGACGCAGTAATAGTCAACAGTCCATTCTTTCCCAGTGATATGACCCAAGCAAACAATAAAGACATTACTTTACAGATCATCAAAGATCAAATAAACGTAAATGTACCAGTGACAGATATAAAAGAAGCACGATTACTAGGTTCCCATGGTAGAAAAAGTGTTATGCTTAGATTCACCACACATGACGGGAAAACAAATCTAATTAGATCATCTATTAAAGCCAGGAAACAAGTATTCATTAATGAGTGTCTGACCAAAAAACGTCAGAACCTCTGGTATAGAATCAGAAGACTTAAGCGAGAGAATAATGATAAAATCCATAAATGTTTCACCCGGGATGGAAAAATTCTAGTGAAAAAAACAAGTGTAGGTCAGTTGTATACTATCACAAATGAGAATGAACTATCAAGATTCCTTAGGGATGCAAATATAACAGAGACTGTATAAACACAATGTCCAATACCAAACCCCTATGTATAGTGTAGTGTATGTTTTGCCCATCTACCTCATTTAAGTATTTGTCTATCCTCTGATGAATATTTTTGACAAATAGTTTTACTTTTATTTTTAAATACATACAATTTTTACTTGTGCCCATTTTTCAACCCACATACCTATATATTTTTATCAGCTTACTTGCTTAGAATTTATAATTACTATTAATCACCTTATTTGCTAAAAATTGTACTTATCTTTTAATATTTTTAATACTAATAAATTATACTTTTGTACACTTTTATACACTTTAGCACTTATCTCTCTTTTAATAATTAACTTTGATTTTCATTATATTGCCTTTAATAAATTCTATAATCACAACTAGTGCAATACGGAATCTTAATATTTGTTCCATTATAACTTAATACTAATCATAGTAACTTTCCAACCAGTTCTATTAGCTAGTTAAATAATAAATCAATTACACTGTAAAGATATATCCTAAACCTCTGTGACTTCTATTCAAAAGTGTGTTAATCCAATTAGCTAGAAAAATCAATTGATCAGATATCATATCTTTAAGTTTAGCATTATTCATTGTTCTTAAGTCTTTTAGAATCACACTCATATATAAACTTTTGTTTAATTAATTAACTAACTCAGGTGCTATAGTTTTAGATTCTTATTAGCTGTAAATTGACTACCTTAGCTCATTCTTTTCATTTTTGTAAACATATTCAACGTACTAACTCACGTGCCAAGAAATCCTTTTGCATTGTCCTATTCTTAGGTCTACTTGTGTTGTTCAAATTTTAAGTTTAATTATAGAATCAAACTAAATCTTATGATTCCAAACATTGATCCTGAAACCAACCTTCTATTAAATGACTTACATGAACCTAACAACAACTGTCATTACTACACAGCAGAACAGGCTAAAACACTACTCAAATCCAACAATAACATAACTATCTTTAATTACAATGTCAGATCTTTAAGCAAACATTTTGATGACCTCACTGCATTATTAAACTCACTTCAGGCCAGTATGTCCATCATTGCTCTCACTGAAACATGGTTAAAGCCTCATACTACAGATATCTATGCCATTCCTGGTTACACAGCCATACACAATTGTCGGCCAGACCAACAAGGAGGTGGCACAGCTATGTTCTACTCAGACCAGCTTGAATGTATTAACAATACTTGCACAAGAGATGAACATGGAGAATATATAATAGCTAAATTTAAATCCAAATATCTACAAAAACCTCTCACAGTTATAAACATCTATAGATTACCACAGTCAAACATTCAGCAATTTAGTGAAAAATTAGGAAGTATGATGCACACATGAACAAAGACCACGTAATCCTCACAGGCGACTTCAATATAAACCTCCTACAAGATCAGGACCCACTAGTAACTGAATTCACAAACACTATGAGCAACTGCTTGCTGCTCCCGACAATAACAAAACCTACGAGAATCTCTGAGACCTGTGCCTCTCTATTAGACCATATCTTGACTAACACCATATCCCCATTAAAATCAGGCATAATCACAGACAATACCACTGACCACTACCCAACCTTTCTCATAACAAATCTCGGAAAATTACCACTAGAGACTACTAAAGTTAGCTTCAGACTACATAATGAGACAGCTATAAATAGCTTTATAACAGCTATGACAAACATTGACTGGCAAACAGAAATAGACAACTTCCCAGATACTGACTTATGTATTAATAATTTTCTTAAAAAGACCCAATACCTCTATAATAAGCACTGCCCTAAAAAAACTAAACAAATCACAACTAAAAGATTAAATAGTCCCTGGCTAACCCCCAGCATACTCAAGTCCATTAATATAAAGCACGAATGTATAGGAACTTTTGAACCAAATGAGAGAGTAATTGTGGTAGGGGACCTAAATGCTAAAGTGGGAGAAACATGCAGAGAGGGTGTAGTAGGTAAGTTTGGGGTGCCAGGTGTAAATGATAATGGGAGCCCTTTGATTGAACTTTGTATAAAAAGGGGTTTAGTTATAGGTAATACATATTTCAAGAAAAAGAGGATAAATAAGTATACAAGATATGATGTAGGGCGTAATGACAGTAGTTTGTTGGACTATGTATTGGTGGATAAAAGACTGTTGAGTAGACTTCAGGATGTACATGTTTATAGAGGGGCCACAGATATATCAGATCACTTTTTAGTTATAGCTACAGTGGGAGTAAAAGGTAGATAGGATACAAGGAAAATAGAATCAGTAAGTAAGAGAGAGGTGAAGGTTTATAAGCTAAAAGAGGAGGCAGTTAGGGTAAGATATAAACAACTATTGGAGGGTGTAGGCAATGGGGTCGAAGATGTATGGGGTAGATTTAAAAATGTAGTGTTAGAGTGTTCAGCAGAAGTTTGTGGTTACAGGCGAGTGGGTGCGGGAGGGAAGAGGAGCGATTGGTGAAATGATGCTGTAAAGAGAGTAGTAAGGAAGAAAAAGTTAGCATATGAGAGGTTTTTACAAAGTAGAAGTGATGCAAGGAGGGAAGAGTATATGGAGAGAAAAAGAGAGGTTAAAAGAGTGGTGAAGCAATGTAAAAAGAGAGCAGATGAGAGAGTGGGTGAGATGTTATCAGCAAATTTTGTTGAAAATAAGAAAAAGTTTTGGAATGAGATTAATAAGTTGAGGAAGCCTAGAGAACAAATGGATTTGACAGTTAAAAATAGGAGAGGAGAGTTATTAAATGGAGAGTTAGAGGTATCGGGAAGATGGAGAGAATATTTTGAGGATTTGTTAAATGTTGATGAAGACAGGGAAGCTGTGATTTCGTGTGTAGGGCAAGGAGGAATAATATCTTGTAGGAGTGTGGAAGAGCCAGTTGTGGGTGTAGGGAAAGTTCGTGAGGCAGTGGGTAGAATGAAAGGGGGTAAGGCAGCTGGGATTGATGGGATAAAGATAGAAATGTTAAAAGCAGGTGGGGATATAGTTTTGGAGTGGTTGGTGCTATTATTTAATAAATGTATGGAAGAGGGTAAGGTACCTAGGGATTGGCAGAGAGTGTGTATTGTTCCTTTGTATAAAGGCAAAGGGGACAAAAGAGAGTGCAAAAATTATAGGGGAATAAGTCTGTTGAGTGTACCTGGTAAAGTGTATGGTAGAGTTATTATTGAAAGAATTAAGAGTAAGACAGAAAGCAGGATAGCAGATGAACAAGGGGGCTTTAGGAAAGGTAGGGGTGTGTAGACCAAGTGTTTACAGTGAAACATATAGGTGAACAGTATTTGGATAAGGGTAAAGATGTTTTTGTGGCATTTATGGATTTGGAAAAGGCGTATGATAGGGTAGATAGGGGGGCAATGTGGCAGATGTTGCAGGTGTATGGAATAGGAGGAAGGTTACTGAAAGCAGTGAAGAGTTTTTATGAGGATAGTGAGGCTCAGGTTAGAGTGTGTAGGAGGGAAGGGGACTATTTCCCAGTAAAAGTGGGCCTTAGACAAGGATGTGTGATGTCACCGTGGTTGTTCAATATATTTATAGATGGGGTTGTAAGAGAAGTGAATGCGAGGGTCTTGGCAAGAGGTGTTGGGCTAAAAGATAAATAAGCAAATACAAAGTGGGAGTTGTCACAGTTGCTTTTTGCTGATGACACTGTGCTTTTGGGAGATTCTGAAGAGAAGTTGCAGAGGTTGGTGGATGAATTTGGTAGGGTGTGTAAAAGAAGAAAATTGAAAGTGAATATAGGAAAGAGTAAGGTGATGAGGATAACAAAAAGAATAGGTGACGAAAGATTGGATATCAGATTGGAGAGAGAGAGTATGGAGGAGGTGAATGTATTCAGATATTTGGGAGTGGACATGTCGGCAGATGGGTCTATGAAGGATGAGGTGAATCATAGAATTGATGAGGGGAAAAGGGTGAGTGGAGCACTTCGGAGTCTGTGGAGACAAAGAACCTTGTACATGGAAGTAAAGAGAGGAATGTATGAGAGTATAGTTATACCAACGCTCTTATATGGGTGTGAAGCATGGGTGATGAATGTTGCAACGAGGAGAAGGCTGGAGGCAGTGGAGATGTCATGTCTGAGGTCAATGTGTGGTGTGAATATAATGCAGAGAATTCGGAGTTTGGAAATTAGGAGGAGGTGCGGGATTACCAAAACGATTGTCCAGAGAGCTGAGGAGGGGTTGTTGAGGTGGTTTGGACATGTAGAGAGAATGGAACGAGACAGAGTGACTTCGAGAGTGTATAAATCTGTAGTGGAGGGAAGGCGGGGTAGGGGTCGTCCTAGGAAAGGTTGGAGGGAGGGGGTAAAGGAAGTTTTGTGTGCGAGGGGCTTGGACTTCCAGCAAGCATGTGTGAGCGTATTTGATAGGAGTGAATTTAGGCATATGGTTTTTAATACTTGACGTGCTGTTGGAGTGTGAGCAAAGTAACATTTTTGAAGGGATTCAGGGAAACCGGCAGGCCGGACTTGAGTTCTGGAGATGGGAAGTACAGTGCCGGCACTCTGAAGGAGGGGTGTTAATGTTGCAGTTTTATAACTGTAGTGTAAAGCACCCCTCTAGCAAGACATTGATGGAGTGAATGATGATGAAAGTTTTTTCTTTTTCGGGCCACCCTGCCTTGGTGGGAATCGGCCGATGTGTTAATAAAAAAAAAAATAATGAAAAACAGTACAGAATGGGACAAATATCAAGAGAACAAACAAAACGCTACTCATCAAACCTAACGAATCTGATAAGAAGGTCAAAAAAACTGTCCTATGAGAACAGATTACATAACTTAAAAGGTGATATAAAAAAGACCTGGAAAACCCTATCTGAAATTCTAGGAACAAAAAAGATATCCACAAACAGAACAATCAAGCTAACAAAACCAGATGAACCCCTACTCCCACCTATTGAAACAGCAAACAAACTCAATGATTTCTTCTCCACCATAGGTAAAAAGCTGGCAAGCAAAATCCCAAGTTCAAATACTCCACCTAACGACTATCTCAGTGGCACCTATCCGAACACACTATTCCTAGCCCCAATAAACCCAATAGAAGTTTCACTTATAATCAACACATTAAAAAACAAAGCAGGTGACCTAAATAACTTACCACCTTATACAGTGGAACCCCGACTTACGATGTTATCATCTTACGTTATTTTCGATAACCGATATTTATAACGTAAGAAATTTGATTGTGACTTACGATGTTTGCTTCGTCTTACGACTTTCGTACCGGACCTGTCCGCTTGGCGCCCAGCTGAGCGCGCACTCCAGGGAGCGTCAGTGCTATTGTTTACAAGCGAGAGCGACCACCCACCCACACCCACGCATTCATACCAGTATATTGTCATTATTCCACTGTTTTTAGTGCTTGCAACTGCTAAATAAGCTACCATGGGTCCAAGGAAAGCTCCTAGTGGTAAGCCTGTGGCAAAGAGGAACAGAAATATATGTACGATAGAAGTGAAGAAGGAGATAATAGAAAAATATGAAAGTGGAGTGCGTATCAGTGAGCTGGCCAGGCTGTATGGTAAACCCTATTCTACCATCGCTACCATTGTGGATAAGAAATATTCAAGTAAAATCAAGGAAGCTGTTGTTGCAAAAGGTGCATCTGTGATCGCAAAACACAGACCACAAGTGCTGGAAAATGTGGAAAGGTTGTTGTTGGTGTGGATCAACGAGAAACAGTTAGCAGGAGATACTGTTTCGGAGGGAATAATATGTGAAAAAGCAAGGCAGTTGCATGATGATCTCCTTAAGAAAATGCCTGCAACGAGTGCTGAAGTGAGCGAATTTAAAGCCAGCAGAGGCTGGTTTTACAAATTTAAGAATCGAAGTGGCATACATAGTGTTGTGAGGCATGGTGACGCAGCCAGTTCTGACAAAAGTGCGGCTGAAAAATATGTTCCTGAATTCCAGGAGTACCTAGAGGCTGAACAATTCCTCCCCCAACAAGTGTTTAATTGTGATGAAACAGGCCTGTTTTGGAAGAAAATGCCCAACAGGACCTACATTACTCAGGAGGAAAAGGCACAGCCAGGACATAAGCCTATGAAAGACAGGCTAACTTTGATGCTTTGTGCCAATGCCAGTGGTGATTGCAAAGTGAAGCCTTTACTGGTGTATCTTTTTGAAAATCCCCGAGTGTTTGGCAGATGCGGTGTCAGCATCTGTGAAAGAGCGAGGGTTCCCTGCACACATTCATTCATCAATGTCACTGCCTTATCAGTAGTTATCTGGCAATTGTCATAACACCATTCTTCAAGGAGTTTCATATATACTCCTGGATGTCTAAAACATTGCTGGGACCTATAAATACTTCGTATATATTTATAGACAATAGTAAATGACGAAGGTAGGCGAAAATGTTCACCTGTTTGTGTGATTGTGACTATTTGAGTACTATTTCAGTACATAATACTATTAGTGTTAGAACAAAGATTGGCTATGATATCACAGGAACTATTGTAAATTGTAATTATCAGAACATAAAAATTATATAAATTAAAATGAAAACTAGAAAAAAAAGTATATCGGCAATACTTCTGCAAGTGGCAGGACTTGATGTTGCCGTCAGGTGAGCATCCAGCACCAAATTGGCGGGCTTATAGTACTGGCCCTAAAATTTTTTTTTTAGCCTATCTTGTTTATAAAAATGCGCTCTTCATTAAAAAAAAAAAAAAAAAAAAGATTTTTTTTTTCAAAATATTCGGAGCAGTACGCAGGTGAACGTATATCTCCGTGTGGACAGTTTAAGGGTTAACCCTTTGGGGGTCGCGAGGCCCTCTCCCAAACTCGTTCTAAGGGTTGCAAATTTTTCATAACGCCACCAAAATTATGAAATTTGATGGAAAACTAATGGAATTATGCTTTCGTGAAGTTAGCGGTATCGATGCTATTTATGCATTGGCAATTTCCCACACTTTGAGCCCTATTTTTGGCAAATTCCAATGTTTCAGTCTACTAAAATTATAGCTATTTCACTAGAATTCCATTTGTTCTATCAAATGAGTATAAGAACCCGCCAATTTATCGATTTCAACTACCAAATAAGGTGGTCAGAAATTGGCAATTTGGCCAATTTCATACAAATTTCAAATAACATCTTCTCTGTTCATTAGTCACGTCTCCAGGCCCCTCTTACATTACTTTTGCTTTCCATTTTGAATATTTATTCTCAAAAAAAAAAATAGAAGATTTACTGTTATGTATACAACTGCATCATTGTAAAAATGGTATAAATAATATCAGCGCACTTGTGCAAGAATATTAGACACCCCAGTTGATGTGTATTGGACGCATGGCATGATTTGTTTACTCTTGAATATCAGCAAAAATCGAACATTTTCACTATTTTGCGCTCAATTTCAAAGTACAGTGGACCCTCGGTTAACGAAAGGTCCCGTTAACGAAAGCTTCGGAAACTGAAAGCTTTTTTCGTAATCGGTTAGCGAAAATTCCTAGGTTACCGAAAGGTATTAGACGTGTCCGCCTGCTCCCTGCAAGCGCAGGACGCCAGTGAAGCGCTGTTTACCATTGAGAGAACATTACCTAGCGCGCTCTTTCAAAGACTCACAATATATTTGGTGTCTTTTT
>WNWK01051801.1:0-12368 GCA_009830355.1 Cherax destructor | reverse complement strand
GGGGACAAACCCCTTTTTAAAACAACAGTAAAAAGGGGAGAATTCAAAATTCAACAAAGCAAATTGTAAATTTAAAGTTTATTTCACATATATATAGGCTTGGTTTATTAATAATGTACAAATTGTACAATGCGATGTTAGGATGATGAACTTGCTGATTGATTTTTTTGTTTTGTTCATTGTGGAATTAGCAAAAGGTTGCGGAATGTTCATTGAAATCTTCCCCCCCCTGGATAATGTTATGGTGTTTAATTTGAATACACCACTAAATCGGCTTATCAAACAACTTTAGTGCAATAGAGATAAGTGGTAATTACTTGCAATCTCCATTATGTTTGCAGATCCCAAAATTTTGATTCATACCAGAGAGTTTACCCATACATATTTTTGGGTAACCACGCTGTGTGCCAAAAGGGGAAAAATCCCCTACTTTTAATTTTTAGCCAAAGTTTGTTGTTTTTTGTTTTCCCAAGATTCAGTAGAGAGAATTTAAAAATTATTTTTTGAACAATAGCATTAGGGGAAATAGTTTTCTGGAATGTAGTTTGTTCGTAGTACGTGGCAGGAGACTTTTTGCATTAAATTTATTATTTGAAAATTTTATTATTTGTGTAATAGTAGAAACTAGTATCTACTATTTTTAAAATAGTAGGATGAAATTTTTTTTATTATTATTATTATTTTTAAAGTAGCAGTGGTAGCAGTAATAGTATAGATATTATTATTATTATTATTTAATTATTATTATTGTTATTATTATTATTGTAGACAATATTATTATTGTTATTATTATTATTATTTTGTAGACAATATTATTATTATTTTTAAAGTACTGCAAAAGGAAAAATTAATTTACGGAAGATAAAAAAATTGAAGCACATAATTCTGTAATGTCCTCGTTTTGTCTAAAGTGAATTATTTTATAGTTCTTTCAAGCGGGAAAAAAAATGGATACCATGCCTAGCCCTTCTAGGGCAGGGTGGTGCCTGAGCCAGAGCTTGCTACCACCTGCAGCTCACAAGACTCCCATTCCCATTAGCTTCCCTGAGACTGGGAAGATGGCAGACCAGAGAGGGGCAGCTTCTCCTACGACCCCCGTGAGGGCGGAATGTGGCTGGGCCTGGGGACAGTTGGTCCCAACGATGAGGAAGGACTTGTCCTCCTTCCATGCAGACATTAGTCTGAGATACTCCCGAGAAGGGCAAGGCCGGGCCCCTTGGAAAGGCCCGGGCCGGGAGGTACTGCAAACCAAGAAGAAGAAGGAATAAAATAACCCCGAACATGAAAAAAAAAATCGAAAAAAAAAAAAATCGACCCTTTTAAATATGCAAATGTCGACACAATCGATTTCTGATTATTTTGCCCAGTGACTAGAAGACTTACCATGAGAGACAAGGGAGTCATTTTAAGATCTTTTATGTACAAGGTTTTTCAAAGAATGGACCCAATTTCATATATATATATTTTCATATATTATGGTCCCTTGTTTTGAAACAGCATGTACAGTGACCCTCTACTACCCCGTATTGACTCTCACTTCAAGACTCGTCAGTCGAACTTTTTTCTTCGCCTATAAAAAAAACGAAATTTCCCCTCTCTAAGAACTCCTTCAGCGTTTTTAATTACATTAAATAATGTACAAGACTCGGGATCAGGTATAATTATTTGATTTTTTTTTGATTCTTATTTCAGTGTCTGTCTTGTCTGATAAATTTAAAACTAGTTTTTATGTGAGGATTATTTTTTCCCACCATTTTTTGGGGGTGTGATTTAGTGAGCGAGGTTCATTAAGGGTGGGTGAGGTGTACCACACACACACACGCACACAAACACACACACGCACACAAACACACACACGCACACAAACACACACACACATGTTAGGATGTTAGAAAGTATTTCTTCAGTCATAGAATTGTCAGGAAGTGGAATAGTATGAAAAGTGACGTAGTGGAGGCAGGATCTCTACATGGCTTTAAGAAGGGGTATGACAATGCTCATGGAGCAGGGAGAGTGACCTAGTAACGACCAGTGAAGAGGCGGGGCCAGGAGCTGTGAATCTACCCCTGCAACCACAATTTGGTGAGTACAGTTAACTGAGTACACACACACACACACACACACACACACACACACACACACACACACACACACAACACACACACACACACACACACACACACACACACACACACTACACACACACACACACACACACACACACACACACACACACACACAACAAACACACACACACACACACATACACACACACACACACACACACACACACACACACACACACACACACATACACACACACACACACACACATACCATGAAACAAAGGGGAAACAGGTGGACACAGGAGACGGCTAAAGACAAAGGTAAGCCATATGGACGTTAAGTACTCTTCTAGTCTCTCAGTAGTAAGAAAGCGGAGTGAGTTTAGCTAGGGAGTAGTGGAAGGAAGAATACATACGCAGTTTCAGGAATACCTGGGTCTACGTGGGAAAAGCAGAGAGAGAATTTTGGAGACCACACGCAGCTGTCTGCAGAGTAAGCAATGCACTAGACGTTCGGGCATGATATGTATCGAATGCAGTTCATTCTTCAGAGAATTAAATTTATTCGAAATACGAACACTGATCTATAACAGATATGAAAAAGGTGAATAGAATGCATGAGTTGCAACTGCTTCTACTGATGCAGCATTACTGCAACAGAAAGACGAAGACAATACAATTACAGAGAGTTTTTATTGAGACTTTTGCCTGTGGACAGTCTTCTTCATGGTGAAGAAGTCTCTCCTAGGGCGAAACGTCTCAATGACATTCCTCTGCAATTGTGTCTTATTTTTCGCAATCTGTCTATGACCGCCAGAGAGACAGTGGTCTTTTCCTAGGGTGGACCGTAACCACCGTACCCCTGTGTTGTTTACTACCGCTTGTTAGACTGATTTTTGGCACTAACACCTTCTCGTGGTCAAGGTTTGAGGATCTTTGCTTCAAGATCAACACAAATATAACTGAACACGATTCCTAACGGATCCAAGACTTTAATGGCTCATATATCATTCTGCTCCTCAGAAGCCTCTACGCACATTAGTTTTAAACTGCTTCGCCACGGGTTATGTACCATCTGTGTGCACTTCAAGGAGAAATTTATGTCTGTGTCCAAGTCCTGTGCCAGTTTGTTACCTTGTGAGACGCAGTCAGGATCTCAGTTTCTACCTTCACAAAACAATGGGAATGTGCAAATCTGTGAGTCAAAACGATGGAGAGAGAGAGAGAGAGGGGGACAGAGACAGAGAGGTCTCGTAATGGCTCTACTCGAATCTTGTGGTTTTCCAGTGAATAGCGTGAGGATTGGATTAATGCGACGGAGAAAGGGTGGGAAGGATGGTCAGAGGGAGGGAGGAACGGAGGGAAGGTTGGAGGGAGGTTTGGATGGACTAAGAGATATGGACGAAGGGCGACATGAAAATAAGGATGGCACGAGAGTGGGATGGAGAGAGTGAGGCAGAGAAGAGGGAAGGTGTGATGGAGGGAGAAGGGAAGGATGGAGGAGGGATGGAAGAGAGGAAGGGCAGGCCGGTCAAAATTTAAACCCCTGGAGGTGCTGGATTATTGGATTAAGTTTTAATACTGGGATAAAGCGTGGCTTTTGTGAGGCTGATGCCATGTACTGCTGGAGGGTAGGTGGGAGGGTAGGTGGGAGGGTAGGTGGGAGGAACCTGGAGGGTAGGTCTGAGAGTAGGTGGGGAAGATAGATGGCAGGATGAGGGAGGGAAAGTAGGAAGGAAATGATTAGACAGAGGGAGAGGAAGGGAAGAAGAGATGCAGTGGGGAGTATATTACAGATAGAATGAGTGGGAATGAAGAAGATGGAGATACAACAACGGAGAGAGGGATTAAAAGACAGGAAGGGAGAGAAAGGGATTAAGCGATAAAAAGAAAGAGGGGTAGAAAGGGACGAGAAAAGAGATAATGGTGGGAGGGTAGAGAAGAAACTCGACTCAGCACATCCCAGAACAGACTCGCAATAACGGTAGTCTGCTGCTCTGCGGTCCACACAATTAGTGTTATATTCAGCAGGATATCTGTTTAGGTCTGATGGACTGGTGGGCGTGGTGGGCGTGGTGGGCGGTGGGTTGGCTTATGATGCACATGGATAGTGAATAATTACTGTAGTAGAGTGCTGATGAACAATGTTATAGGATACTGTATTTCACACACACACACACACACACACTTACAGCCCCCGGTGGCCTAGTGGGTAAAGCTCTTGCTTCACGCACGGAGGGGCCGGGTTCAATTCCCGGTGGGGCAGAAACATTTCGAAGTGTTTCCTTACATACACATAAACACACACATATATACAACAGGCCTAGTGTCTAATTGACATGTGCCTAGGACAAAATGGTAACTAATAACTAATACCACAGAAGAGGTGATAAAGCTCATGGCGCAGGAGAGTGACCCAGTAGCGGCCAGTAAAGAGGCGGGGCCAGGAGCTATGACTCGACCCCTGCAACCACAACTAGGTGAGTACACACAATCAACACAAACAACTGCTCCAGCTTATGGGCGCCTGACAAGCCTAAGAATAGCGTTTCAACATCTAAGTAGGAGTCATTCAAGACACTATACACCGTGTACGTCAGGCACATATTGGGTATGCAGCACCACTATGGAACCCACACATGATCAAGCACGTCAAGAAATTAGACAAAGTACAAGGTTTGCAACAAGACTAGTCCCTGAGCTAAGAGGGTATGTCCTATGAGGAGAAGTTAAGGGGAATCAACCTGACAGACACTGGAGGACAGGAGGGATAAGGGGACATGATAACAGCATTACAATACTGAGAGAAATTGACAAGGTGGATAGGGACAGAATGTTTCAGAGATGGGACACAGTAACAAGGGGTCACAACTGGAAGCTGAAAACTCAGATGAGTCACAGGGATGTTAGGAAGTACTTCTTGAGTCATAGAGTTATCAGGAAGTGGAACAATCTGGAGAGTGATGTAGTGGACGTAGGATCCATACATACTTTAAGAAGAGGTACAATAAAGCTCTTGGAGTAGGGAGAGAGTGGACCTAGTAGCGACCAGCGAAGTGGCGGGGTCAGGAGCCGGGAATCGACCCTGCAACCATAAAGAGGTGATACACACATACACGAAGCTATAACAAATCCCTAGCATTTTCACAGCATATTATGCTAAAGGCTGAAGGTAACCGGAGCTGGGAAATCAATTAGCAAGAACCTCTCAGGTATACTCACCTTACTGAGGTGAGCTCAGATAGTGTGTCCTCTGGGCCACTCTGAACCTGACAGGGTGTCCGCTGGGCCACTCTGAACTTGATAGTGTGTCCCCTGGGCCACTCTGAACTTGATAGTGTGTCCCCTGGGCCACTCTGAACCTGATAGTCACGGTTCTTTACCGGACGACCCTGTCTCGCTCTCTCTCTCTCTCTCTCTCTCTCTCTCTCTCTCTCTCTCTCTCTCTCTCTCTCTATCTCTATCTCTCTCTCTCTATCTCTCTCTCTCTCTCTCTCTCTCTCTCTCTCTCTCTCTCTCTCTCTCTCTTCTCTCTCTATATATATATATATATATATATATATATATATATATATATATATATATATATATATATATATATATATATATCAGCTGGATATAGCAAGGAATCAATGCTCCTGTTTGGAGAGCATGAAATCACATCATCAGGGGTGTCCAGCAAGGGGACCCTCTCGCACCATTTCTCTTCTGTATAGCAGTTAGGGAAATCACAGTAAGACTGACCAGTGAGCTAAACATCTGGTTCCTGGATGATGGCACACTAGCAGGTACAAAGGAGTCCCTTGTAGATGATCTTACACAGGTGATGACACAGGGACAGGAAATGGGTCTCATCCTGAATCCATCCAAATGTGAAATCATATCAGTCAATCAACAAGTGATAGATGCAGTGCTATCAAAACTACCAGGAGCAACAGTCATTGCCCCTACTAATAGTGTCTTGCTTGGAGCACCTCTGGGAAGAGATGCCATTGACACAATTCTCAGGAAGAAACTGGAAGAATTGAGGAGAATGGAACAACGAATAGCAATCTTGACACCCATGATGCCTTGTACCTCCTCACAAAATGCTTGAGTCTGCCCAGGTTGACATATTTCCTAAGATGTGCTCCTTCATATGATAATCCTATACTGCAAATATGACAGTATCCTGAGGCAGATCTTTACTAAAGTACTTAACCTTACTCTAGAAGATGGGCAGTGGGACCAAGCTACACTCCCAGTCAGACTAGGAGGCATTGGTGTCCGCAAGTCATCTCAGATTGCTCTACCTGCTTTCCTGTCTTCATGCATTGCATCCAGAGGGCTTGTAGCACAATTCTCCCTGAACATCTTAGGGACACGATTGGAATCCATGACCAAAAGTTCGTTGATGGAGCCAGGATCTGGGATAACCTAACAGGCTCTGAAACCAGGCCTGCTCCCCCCAACAACTACAAACAGTCGCACTGGGATGGCCCAATAGTAGAGAATATAGCCTCAGCAATGCTTCAGAGTGTGTCAGGGAAGGATAGAGCCCGCCTACTTGCAGTGAGCTCCTCATGCAGGGGACTTTCTTTTGGCTGTTCCCAACTCCAGCCTTGGCACACGCCTCGACCCACAGACCATCGCATTGGTGTTGCCCTTCGACTTGCCGCCCCTATTCTCGCCGAACACAGTGTATTTGTGGCAGTGAAGCAGCAGACCGATTCGGTACCATGGTCTTGTGTCGTAAATCCGAGGAAAGATTGCAAGACATGAAGAGGTTAATAACATTATCAGAGGAGCCTCACAACAGCCGGATGCCCAGCAGTAAGGGAACCACCCCAACTATGCAGATCTGATGGCAACCAAAAGCGTCCAGATGGTATCACCCTTCAAGCCTGGACAGACGGCAAGCAGGTGGTGTGGGACTACACATGTGCATCTACCTTGGCTGATACCTATCTCCAGTACACCAGGGAGGAAGGAGGGGCTGCTGCCACCTTCAGGGAGTCCCAGAAGTCGAGAAAATATGGAGAACTTGCCCATCATTATATGTTTGTTCCCATAGGCTCAGAGACCCTTGGCTCATGGGTAAAGAGTGCATCTAAGTTCCTCAAGGAGCTGGGCAAAAGACTCAACAGGGTAACTAGGGATCCCAGGGCAGCTAGTTTCTGTTCCAGCGACTCAGCGCTGCTGTTCAGAGGGTAATGCATGCTGTATTCTGGGCACGCGCACCAGCTCGGAAGAGCTGGATGAGATTTTCGCATTATAATCAGTGACAAAGATGTAACAATATGTACTAGACATGTATCTCTCACCTCGTGTACTGTATATGCCATCTTTATATCAACAATGTATCTCTCAAATCTTTTGTACCATATTATGTAATAAAATATACCTATTGGTAAAAAAAAAAATTAAAAGATGGGGTGGTAGGAGAAGTGGAATATTCAAATGGCATCAGGAAGAAATCCAAATATTCTTCCTTGAAGCCTTTTTATCCACTTCTATATATATATATATATATATATATATATATATATATATATATATATATATATATATATATATACACCTTTGTGTATATACACTGAAAAATACACATCTATCGGTGTATATACACTAAGAGATACACAACTCGAAGTGTATATACCCAACCATACGTTGATGATATACATTTCTAAGATGTATCACTTCTTAACTATGACAAATCAAACATAAACAAATAAACTCTTTAAGCAAGTCTCTCCTTCAGTGTTTGTGTGGTATCCGTTTTCTGTTTCTAGTTTCAGGTATGTACGTATTTGCAAGGGGATATTCTAGAGTCGATGCTAGGGAAGAGCTCTTAATCAAGGAACTGGAGCAACTCTCCTTCTAATGAAAATAAAAAATAAAAGTAAAAAATATATATATACTTAATCTTGAAGATATCAGGAAATGTTTTGCATGTATGTTATGTATATGACGTGCCATATACGCAATAGGTAAGTTAGTTAGTTCAGACTCTCAGGTAAGGACCCACTAGGGGCGAGGGGGAAGTGGGGACAGAAGAAGAATAGCCGGTGAGAGGAAGAGCCTAAGTAGAAGATAAAGAGTCAGGACTATACCCAACTGTCTAACTACTTGGATGGATGGATCACAATAGGTAAAACTTGCGATTTTGGCTTAAAGCAACGCTCTTCTTGCCGAATAAGGCAAGCAACAATTTATGTATGCAATAATTTCGCAAAAATCATTCTGAACCTAACGAAAAAATTACATTTCATTGTGTTTGTTTATTATTAAATTATTGCAAACTTATCTAAAATATATTTTGCTGGATTAGGCTAAATTAAATTGCGCTTGTTATAATAAGGTTAGGTAAGTTTTCTAAGGTTCTTTGGTACAAATTTTAATTTTTACATTAACATAAATGAAAAAATAGTATATCTTTAAACGTATAAGAAAATTTTAGAAAGGACTTAATTTTAAATGAGTTCTTGCTAATTGACCAATTTTACCTATTGCACATGTATATATATATATATATATATATATATATATATATATATATATATATATATATATATATATATATATATACCTGGAGAGGGTTTCGGGGTCAACGCCCCGAAGCCCGGTCTGTGACCAGTCCTCATGGTGGATCATAGCCTGATCAACCAGGCTGTTACTGTTGGCCGCACGTAAACCGACGTATGAACCACAGCCCGGCTGATCAGGTACTGATCTTAGGTGCCTGTCCAGCGCCTTCTTGAAGACAGCCAGGGTCTATAGGTAATCCCTCTTATATATGCCGGGAGGCAGTTGAACAGTCTTGGGCCCCAGACACTTATTGTGTTGTCTCTTATAGTGCTAGTGGCACCCTGCTTCTCTTTGGGAGATGTTGCATCGACTGCCAAGTCTTTTGCTTTTATAGGGAGTGATTTTTGGGTGCAAATTTGGTACTAAACCTCTAGGATTTTCCAAGTGTATATAATCATGTATCTCTCCGCCTGCGTTCAAGGGAGTACAGGTCGAGGGCTTCAAGCGTTCCCAGTAATTGAGGTGTTTTATCGCAGTTATTGTGTGCCATGGAGGTTCTCTGTACATTTTCTAGGTCAGCAATTTCACCTGCCTTGAAAGGTGCTGTTAGTGTGCAGCAATATTCCATCCTAGATAGAACAAGTGACCTGAAGAGTGTCATCATTGGTTTGGCATCCCTGGTTTTGAAGGTTCTCATTATCCATCCTGTCATTTTTCTAGCAGATGCGATTGATACAATGTTGTGGTCTTTGAAAGTGAGATCCCCTGACATGATCACTCCCAGGTCTTTGACATTATTTTTCGCTCTATTGTGTGGTTGGAATTTGTTTATACTCCAATATAGTTTCAATTTCCTCACGTTTTCCATATCTGAGTAATTTAAATTTCTCATCATTGAACTTCATATTGTTTTCTGCAGCCCATTTAAAATTTGGTTGATGTCTGCTTGGAGTCTTGCAGTGTCTTCAATGGAGGACACTGTCATGCAAATTCGGGTGTCATCTGCAAAGGAAGACACGGTGCTGTGGCTTACATCTCTGTCTATGTTAGATATGAGGATGAGGAACAGGATGGGGAGTGAGTACTGTGCCTTGTGGAACAGAGCTTTTCACAGTAGCTGCCTCAGACTTTATTCTGTTTACTATTCTTTGTGTCCTATTTGTTAGGAAATTGTAGATCCATCTACCAACTTTTCCTGTTATTCCTTTATTACGCATTTTGTGCGGTGTTACACCATGGTCACACTTGTCAAAGACTTTCGCAAAGCCTGTGTATATTACATCTGCATTTTGTTTGTTTTCTAGTGTATCCAGGACCTTGTCATAGTGGTCCAGTAGTTGGAACAGGCAGGAGGACCTGTTCTAAACTCATGTTGCCCTGGGTTGTGTAACTGATGGATATCTAGATGAGTGGCTATCTTGCTTCTTATAACCCTTTCAAAGATTTTTTGATAGGGGTGTTAGCGCTGTTGGTCTGTAGTTCTTTGCTATTGCTTTACTGCCACCTTTGTGGAGGGGGGCTATGTCTGTTGTTTTAGCAGCTGTGGGATGCCCCTTGTGACCATGCTCTCTCTCCATAGGATGTTAAAGCACATGATAGAGGTTTCTTGCAGTTCTTGATGAACACTTAGTTCCACGAGCCTGGGCCTGGGGCAGAGTGCATGGACATGTCATTTATCGCCTTTTCAAAAGTCACGTGGTGTTAGGATAATATCAGATAGGTTTTTAATTTGCCAAATTCTGAGTCTCACTCATAAATAATTCATTTAGGTCTTCTACTCTCAGTCTGGTTAGCGGCTCCTAAAAAATGAGTCATACTGGAACTTGAGCAGCTCACTCACTTATTTGCTGTGTAGGACCCATCTCGTTTAAGTGGGGGCCCAATACTGGATGTTGCTCTCGATTTAGATTTGGCATAAGATAAGCAATATTTTTGGTTTCCTTCAATTTCATTTTATATATATATATATATATATATATATATATATATATATATATATATATATATATATATATATATATATATATATATATATATACCAGAACTGTATTTGCATAATAGGGGTTTTTTATGGAATGACTGGAACTTTGCTCCTGATTTTTTTCTTTCCTTGGTTAAACAGAGTGGTTTAAGAGGGGACGAGAGTAAGTTAGGTTAGGTAAGATTCATCAGGACACAGGTCAAGTATTTCCTGACGGGGTCTTAGTCTATGATGACCCGTCACTTGAGTTTTAGTCATGTGCCCGAGGCCTTCCGCTGGCTTACCGGCCTCACCCCTTTAAAAATTAAGGTTATTTTTATAACCACAGAGTATCATAGCTCTAAAATCTTCCATTCTGACCCCCCTTCTTTGACACACCCTTCAAACAGAGGCACCATGAAGCAAGGAAATGGTGCTCCCTTTTCCCCATTTTTTTCAAAATCGCCTAACTACCTCAATTCCCCACTTGCATTTCTAAATATATGAAGAAAATTTCGTGTTTTTGTCTCCTTATGGGGTTTAACCTGACATTAACAAAAGGTTTAACTCTGGTTTACACATGTAAAAATATGTTTGTACACTTCTGCTTCATGTTAACGTTTTGCATCACACTGTCTTCAATTTTCAAATATCTGTTTTTATTATATAGAAGGTATTCTTTACATATTAATTTGTAATATGAGACCATGGCAATATTGATAAAAAGAGAGGGAGAGAGAGAGAGACAGACAGACATAAAGAGATACAGTTTAGGAAGAAAGGAAGAGAGACAGACAGACAGTTTAGGAAGAAAGGAAGAGAGAGAGATAAATCTTTTCTGGTGGAAGCTAATTCTTAGTGTTCAGATGTGATGTCAGGGGGGTTGCTTCAACGCTTCTGATATACTGAGGACAAGCTGACACGTAAGACCAATACTCTGGTCTACTTAAATCAAATTATATCAAGATTTACATACTCAAAGTTAGGTGAAAAAATAGAGCTTTGTAAAGACATGTAAAGTTCTCCTCTAACTCCCAGCAAACATTACTGAACACTTGGGTATCTTTATTGAGGAAACGTTTCGCCACACAGTGGCTTCATCAGTCCCAAAACAAAGTAGAAAGTAGTAATAAGGGGGAGGAGTTTGAGGTAATCAGTTCCTCGGCCTGGAGTCGATGTGTTCAGTCCATCAATCTTGAATTAAATACAGCATAAGGTAAATAGAAGTTGCTTTTATACTGTAGACAGGTGAGATGAGGAACTGATTACCTCAAACTCCTCCTCTTATTACTACTTTCTACTTTGTATTGGGCTGATGAAGCCACTGTGTGGCAAATTTCCTCAATAAAAACCCAATTTGCATATGTGTCTAATTTAACAACTTGTCGGTTCTCTGAAACCCTTCATCTACATTACTGAACACATATGCAACACCTGGGTAATTTTCTAAACCTTTTGTCAATAAAGATAACCAGGGGTTTCCCTGTCTTATTCAATAACGTCAGAATTGAGACTTACTTAGTTTTAAATGAATAGAACATGGAGATGAGAATAAATCTAGTATTGCGGGTGCTAAATAATTATAATCGATAAGTTCATCAACTGTTTAAATGCTTACTTAAGCAGTTATCGGTCATCAGTTGGCAATGACTCGACCCGGAGGTCGTTCCCATTTCCTGACAATCTGAACACCATCACCAATTGACAAAAAAAAAATTTATACTGGTTGAATATGAAAAAATGGAACCAATGACGTTTTGAAATCAAAGTTCTCGAAAATTTGGGTTGCTAATTGATATTGGTTTGCAAACACAGAACCTTGACATCAGGGGAAA
>WNWK01051800.1:0-12368 GCA_009830355.1 Cherax destructor | reverse complement strand
TATAGGGGGATAAGTTTACTGAGTATACCAGGTAAAGTGTACGATAGGGTTATTATTGAAAGAATTATAGGTAAGACAGAGAGTAGGATTGCAGATGAGCAAGGAGGCTTTAGAGTGGGTAGGGGATATGTAGATCAAGTGTTTACATTGAAGCATATATGTGAACAGTATTTAAATAAAGGTACGGAAGTTTTCATTACATTTATGGATTTAGAAAACTGCATATGATAGAGTGCATAGGGAAGCAATGTGGCAAATGTTGCCAGTGTATGGAATAGGTAGTAAGTTACTGAAGGCTGTAAAGAGTTTTTATGAGGATAGTGAGGATCAGGTTAGGGTGTGTAGGAGAGAGGGAGATTACTTCCCGGTAAAAGTAGGTCTTAGACAGGGATGTGTAATGTCACCATGGTTGTTTAATATATTTATAGATGGGGTTGTAAAAGAAGTAAATGCTAGGGTGTTGAGGAGAGGGGTGGGATTAAATTATGGGGAATCAAATGCAAAATGGGAGTTGACACAGTTACATTTTGCTGATGATACTGTGCTTATGGGAGATTCTAAAGAAAAGTTGCAAAGTTTAGTGGACGAGTTTGAGAGGGCGTGTAAAGGTAGAAAGTTGAAAGTGAACATAGATAAGAGTAAGGTGATGAGGGTATCAAACGTTTTAAATAAAGAAAAATTGGATATCACTTTCCAGATAGGTATTATGGAAGAAGTGAATTTTTTCAGATATTTGGGAGTTGACGTGTCAGCGGATGGGTTTATGAAGGATGAGGTTAACCATAGAAATGATGAAGGAAAAAAGGTGAGTAGTGCGTTAAGGTATCTGTGGAGACAAAAAAACGTTATCCATGGAGGCAAAGAAGGGAATGTACGAAAGTATAGTGGTACCAACACTCTTATATGGGTGTGAAGCTTGGGTTGTAAATGCTGCAGCGAGGAGGAGGCTGGAGGCAGTGGAGATGTCCTGTCTAAGGGCAATGTGTGGTGTAAATATTATGCAGAAAATTCGGAGTGTGGAAATTAGGAGGAGGTGTGGAGTTACTAAAAGTATTTGTCAGAGGGCTGAAGAGGGGTTGTTGAGGTGGTTTGGTCATTTAGAGAGAATGGATCAAAGTAGAATGACTTGGAGAGCATATAAATCTTTAGGGGAAGGAAGGCGGGGTAGGGGTCGTCCTCGAAAAAGTTGGAGGGAGGGGGTAAAGAAGATTTTGTGGGCGAGAGGCTTGGATTTCCAGCAAGCATGTTTTTGGGACCTGACGAGCTGTTGGAGTGTTATCAGGGTAATATTTTGTGAAGGGATTCAGGGAAACCAGTCAATTGATTTAGTTGGACTTGAGTCCTGGAAATGGGAAGTACAATGGCTGCACTTTAAAGGAGAGGTTTAGGATATTAGCAGTTTGGAGGAACTTCTAAACTGTCGTATCTGAGCGCCCCTGCAAAGACAGTGTTTATGTATGAGTGAGGTGAAAGTGTTGAATGATGATGAAAGTATTTTCTTTTTGGGGATTTTCTTTCTTTTTGGGTCACCCTGCCTCGGTGGTCACCCTGCTTCGGTGGTCACCCTGCCTCGGTGGGAGACGACCGACTTGTTAAAAAAATAGAAGAAAAAAAAAAAAAAAAAAAAATATATATATATATATATATATATATATATATATATATATATATATATATATATATATATATATAATATAATTTATGTGTGTGTGTGTACTCACCTAATTGCACTCACCTAATTATGGTTGCAGGGGTCGAGACTCAGCTCCTGGCCCTGCCTCTTCGCTGTCCGCTACTGGGACTCTGCTCTCCCTGCTTCATGAGCTTTATCATACCTTGTCTTAAAACTATGTATGGTTTCCACCTCCATTATATCGTTCGCTAGACTATTCCACTTCCTAACTACTCTATGGCTGAAGAAGTGCTTCCTAACATCCCTTTGACTCATCTGAGTCTTCAGCTTCCAGTTGTGTCCCCTTGTTTCTGTGTTCCCTCTCTGGAACATCCTGTCACTTTCTACCTTGTCAATTCCCCACAGTATTTTGTATGTCGTTATCATGTCTCCTCTAACCCTTCTGTCCTCCAGTGTGTGTGTGTGTGTGTGTGTGTGTGTACTCACCTAATTGTACTCACCTAATTGTGGTTGCAGGGGTCGAGACTCAGTTCCTGGCCCCGCCTCTTCGCTGTCTGTTACTGGGTCTCTGCTCTCCCTGCTCCATGAGCTTTATCATACCTTGTCTTAAAACTATGTATGGTTCCTGCCTCCACTATATCTTTCTCTAGTCCATTCCACTTCCTGACTACTCTGTGGCTGAAGAAATGTTTCCTGACATCCCTTTGACTCATCTGAGTCTTCAGCTTCCAGTTGTGTCCCCTTGTTTCTGTGTTCCCTCTCTGAAACAACCTGTCACTATCTACCTTGTCAATTCCCCGCAGTATTTTGTATGTCGTTATCATGTCTCCTCTGACCCTTCTTTCCTCCAGTGTTGTTAGTCCTATTTCCCTCAATCTTTCTTCATAAGACAGACCCCTGAGTTGTGGAACTAACCTTGTCGCAAACCTTTGCACTTTCTCTAGTTTCCTTACGTGCTTGACCAGGTGTGGGTTCCAGACTGGTGCTGCATATTCTAGTATGGGCCTGACGTACACGGTATACAGTGTCTTGAACGATTCCTTGTTAAGGTAACGGAACACTAATCTAAGGTTTGCCAGACGCCCATATGCTGCCGCAGTTATCTGGTTGATGTGTGCCTCCGGAGACGTGCTTGGCGTTATACTCACTCCAAGGTCTTTCTCCTTTGCCGAGGTTTGTAGCCTTTGTCCGCCTAGCTTGTACTCTGTCAGCGGTCTTCTTTGCCCTTCTCCGATCCACATGACTTTGCATTTGGAGGGATTGAATTCGAGAAGCCATCTGCTAGACCAGATGTCGAGCTTGTCCAAGTCTGTTTGCAGCCCTGCCTGGTCCTCTTCCGATGTGATTCTCCTCATTATTTTCACATCATCCGCGAATAGAGACACTTCTGAGTCTATCCCGTCCATCATGTCATTTACATATACCAGGAATAACACTGGTCCTAGGACTGACCCCTGCGGTACACCGCTCGTCACAGGCGCCCACTGTGATACCTCACCACGCACCATGACCCGTTGTTGCCTCCCTTTGAGGTATTCCTTGATCCATTCCAGTGCCCTTCCTGTTATACCTGCTTGTTCTTCCAACTTCTTTACTAATCTCATGTGAGGAACTGTGTCGAAGGCCTTCCTGCAGTCCAGGAAAATGCAATCAACCCACCCTTCTCTCTCCTGCCTTACCTCTGTTACTTTATCATAGAACTCTAGGAGGTTTGTTACACAGGATTTGCCTTCCCGGAATCCGTGCTGTCTGGTGTTTATTATCCTGTTCCGCTCAAGGTGTTCCACCATTCTTTTCCTGAGGATTTTCTCCAGGACTTTGCACACTATACATGTAAGTGACACCGGTCTATAGTTTAGTGCCTCTTTTCTGTCTCCTTTTTTAAAGATGGGGACTACGTTGGCCTTCTTCCATATCTCAGGTAGCTGCCCAGTTTCAAGGGATGTGTTGAATATTATGGTAAGTGGCACACTCAGTACCTCAGCTCATTCCCGAAGAACCCACAGGGAGATATTGTCCGGACCCATCGCCTTTGGGGTATCGAGGTCACTGAGTAACTGCTTCACTTCCTCCTCAGTTGTGTGTATGCCCTCTATCACTTGGTACATCCCTTGTTGGTGATGAACCATGTCCTGTCTACCCAGCTGCCTTCCTTCCTCCATTGTGAATACTTCCTTAAACCTCAAGTTGGGCTCCTCACATACCTCTTGATCATTACTTGTGAGTTCCCCATCTTCTCTCCTCAGCCTTATCACCTGGTCCTTGACTGTTGTCTTCCTTCTGATGTGACTGAACATCAGTTTCGGGTCGGACTTAACTTTCGATGCTATTGTCGTTTTCGTACTGTTTCTGGGCCTCCCTCCGTACTTGTGCATACTCGTTTCTAGCTCTTCTACTAATCTCTTTGTTTACTTGGGTTCTTTGCCTTCTGTACCGTTTCCATTCTCTGATACTCTGAGTCTTTGCCTCCCTGCACCTTTGGGTAAACCAGGGGCTCTTTCTGGCCTTCCCATTTAAACCTTTGCCTCTGGGTATAAACCGTTCATCTGCCTCCTTGCACTTTGCCCCTACGTATTCCATCATTTCATTTAATGTCAGTCCTTCCATTTCCCTTTCCCACTGAATGTCCTGCAGGAAATTCCTCATGCCCGTGTAGTTTCCTCTTTTAAAGTCTGGTTTGTCTCTATCGGTACTGTTTCCCCTCTCCATCTGTAGCTCTACAATGTACTCAAAGCTAAGCACCATATGGTCACTGGCTCCCAGGGGGCTCTTGTGCGTTATGTCTTCAATATCTGAGCTGTTCAGGGTGAATACAAGGTCCATTCTTGCTGGTTCATCTTCTCCCCTCTCTCTGGTCGTGTCCCTGACATGTTGGTGCATCAGGTTTTCCAGTACCACATCCATCATCTTGGCTCTCCAAGTTTCTGGACCCCCACGTGGTTCATGGTTCTCCCAGTCGATCTCCCTGTGGTTGAAATCTCCCATGACCAGTAGCTTCGCTCTGCTCATGTGTGCTTTTCTTGCCACCTCCGCCAGGGTGTCCACCATCGCTCTGTTGTTCTCATCGTATTCTTCTCCTGGCCTCCTGCAGTTCTGTGGTGGGTTATACATCACTGCAATGATTATCTTATGCTCTCCAGACTGGATGGTACCTACTATGAAATCCCGTTCTCTATCCCCCTCCACTCCTACCATTTCCTCGAATCTCCAGCGGTGCCTTACAAGCAGTGCGACCCCTCCACACCCCCCTGCTCCTCCTATCTTTCCTCAGGATCTGATATCCCTGTGGGGAGATTGCATCTGTTACTGTCTCATTTAGTTTAGTTTCTGTGACCGCTATGATGTCTGGGGATGCCTCATCTATTCTTTCATTCCACTCTTCATACTTATTCGTAATTCCATCCGCATTTGTGTACCAAACCTTCAACATTGTTTCCAATACTGTGGCCCTGGGGAGATCTTGGTGGGATGGGGGTGTGGGCAGGGTGCCCGCAGGGGGTTGCAGCATGGGTGGGGGTGATTGTATGGTTGGGGTATTTGCAGGTGGGGTGCAGCTTGAGGTGGGGGTGGGGGTAACTGTGACGGTGGGTTTTCATTTGCTAGGGTGGGGACAGGGGGCCTGATAAGTGGGTGTGGTGGGTTGTTTGTGATATGAGGCCCGCTGAGTGTATTTCCAGTGTGTGTGTTTGTCCTGCTTGGGCTTGGTGTCCTCCGTATCTCGCTGTCTCCCCTCCCTCCTCTCTTCTTCTTATCTTCTCCCTCCGGGCCTCCCTTTCTTCCTGCGTTCTGTCTCGATCTAGATATACATTCCGGTACCCCTGGTTCGTTCTCAGCCAAGCTTTCTCTTGCAGGATCATGGTGCGTGCTGATTCTGCCTTGAATATTACCTTGAGGGGTCGATTTCTTCCCTTTGTGTACCACCCGATTCTCCGAAAATTTGTCACTTGGGATGAGTCTCCCCCTATTGCTAGCATGATACCATCGATCTGTTCTGTCTCCTCCTGTTTCCTTCTGTCGTGGGTGTCTCCTTCGACTTCCTTCAGGCCATAGATGAAAATCGACTTCTCCCTTTCCTCCTCCCACTGTGTCTCCCATTGCCTTGTCAAAGGTGCATTATCCTCTCCCGGTGCTGTCATGGATGTATTCCCCGTGTTCCTTTGTGTGTCCGGTCTGCTCTTACGTCCCTGTCCGCTGCAGTGTGTTGTTGGGGTCTCCATGTTTAGCGTGTCTGCTGTTTTGTCTACCCTCTCATATGTTGTTTCTGTGCTCCCATTCGTTGTTCCTGTGGTGCTCTTCGTGTGTGTGTGTGTGTGTGTGTGTGTGTGTGTGTGTGTGTGTGTGTGTGTGTGTGTGTATACGCAGAACAACCAATATAAAAAAATAACGAAATTCCAAGCACTTTCGTGACTTCTCACGTTATAAAGGAACTATAAAAACAAAACATCAACAGGAAGGGTAGAGAAAAGTTTTGAGCTTGCAACTATGACCTTTTTGTATCTCTCTCATAGAGGATCCCATAAATCTCAGTGCCAGTAACACTGGGTATGCTGTCCCTTCAAGGAAAGGAGGAGGAGGAGGCACTGATGTTGACGGACTCTTCATCTGGGAAACTAGCTCCCCTTCATTTCCTTGAATCAAATATCGTTGTCTCACATTATCCAGGACCAGTATGACCCTTTGCGTTTAGTGCTTCCCTACAATGATAAAATAATAATAACTAATAATAGTAACTAAAAGTAACTAACAATAACACTAACAATAATAATAGTAACTAACAATATTATTCAAAATATTAATAGCAACTAATAATAACTGTAATAATAGCTAGTAATAATTGGGTAAATCTTACATCATGGTCATATCTCCTTCGATTCTTCGTTCTTCCAAAGACTTAAATTTCTATATAATCTCCCGCAGCTCGTGGGCATTATTGTTCTCACTTCCTTCTGATATTGTATTTCATGACTTGCTACATCATTCAGCTCAAATAGTGGTTCAGGTTCGATCCTTCGCTCTCAAATCTCGGGCCGACCTCTAACAGACATGGCAACCACTGCTGCCATGCAGACAAAAGTCAAGGACACCAATCACGTCGTCTGATTGGTTGGGTAACGGGGGTTCAAAGCATTTCTTCTACAATATGGTCATTAAAACTGACCGTAAAGTTTTCACTACCGGAAAAGAATAATTGAATCCCTAAAATAATGACACAAGTAAACTGTCAGTGTATACACGCCGTGTGTGTGTGTGTGTGTGTGTGTGTGTGTGGTGTGTGTGTGTGTGTGTGTGTGTGGTGTGTGTGTGTGTGGTGTGTGTGTGTGTGTGTGTGTGTGTGTGTGTGTGTGTGTGTGTGTGTGTGTGTGTGTGTGTGTGTGTGTGTGTGTGTGGGTGTGTGTGGGTGTGTGTGTGTGTGTGTGTGTGTGTGTGTGTGTATCCTGTCTTCAGAGGATAGGTGAGTACAAATAGAGAGCGTGTCTGTCTCGCGCCCAGCAGACGGAGGATCAAGCCTCCACAAAGTATTGCGCTGAATAACCCAAATAGGTTTAGCGCTTAACATGAATTAAATAAATAAATGTGTTTTTTAACGCAAGTTAAGAGGTGCAGTTTCCTCAGCGCGTCTTCCTCTGAAAATCGCTGACACTGGCGTCTCTCTCTGCAGATTCTTATCAATATTAGCGATGACAGAGTGAACATTGTTTGTGTGTGAATCCACGCTTGATTACCGGTGTGATAGTGGCTACAGTTGGGCCGGGAGGCGACTCCAACTGCAGTGCTAGATGAGACAGTTTAGATAAGCCAAACAGTCTATCCTTGCTCTCATCACTGTCAAGTGTTTGTTTCCCAGAGATCTTGTTATTGTGTGTTGAAATATAGCAAGTTGGTGTGATTACTGTAGCCTTGTGTAACTTGTTTGTTGACGTACCTCTCGTAGGAGTGTGATGGTTATTTCTGCAGCTTACTGTAACTTATTTCTGAAATGCCTGTGGTAGGAGAGTATGTTGAGTGCTGCTGTAGTCTGTGGTTGTTTATAATGGAATGTTTGTGCGAGAATGGTGTGTTGTGATTGTCGTAGCCTCCCATTGTTCTGATGGGTCTGTTACCGAAGAGTGTCTAGGTGATAGTTGCAGCCTTCTGTGATTGTTATTGATCGTGTTTGTGGTTATATACAAGTAAGTGCTGCAGATGGCTGGATCCTGCGGGGTTTTTTTCAGCAGTCTGTGGAAGGAGACTGTGATGCCGCCTGTTGTTGACGGCAGGAGAGGACAGTCAATTATTTTGCTTATTGATTACACCTGACTACATGAGGTGAGATGGAGTATACCTGATTGGTATTCAGGGGGTCAACGCCCCCGCGGCTCGGTCCATGACCAGGTCGCGGTGGATCAGGGCCCCATCAACCAGGCTGTTACTAACGTCGGCTCGTAATCCAACGTACGAACCACAGCCCGGCTGGACAAGATACTGACTTCAAGTGTTAGTCCAGCGCCTTGTTGAAGACAACCAAGAGTCTAATGGTAATCCCCTTATGTATTCTGGGAGGCAGTTGAACAGTCTTGAGCCTCTGACACTTATTGTGTTATCTCTTAGTGTACTCATGGCGCCCTGCTTTTCATTGGGGGGATGTTTCACCGCCTGCCGAGTCTTTTGCTTTCGTAGGAAGTGATTTCCGTCTGCAAATTTGATATTAGTCCCTCTAGCATTTTCCAAGTGTATATTATGATGCATCTCTCTCGCCTGCGTTCCAGAGAGTACAGCTCAAGGGACTTCAACCTTTCTCAGTAACTGAAGATGAACATCCCTCATAAGAACATAAGAAAGAAGGAACACTGCAGCAGGCCTACTGACCCATGCGAGGCACGTCCAAATCTCCAACGGCTTAAGCCAATGCCCCGACCCAGCCAGGTCAGGTTACATTCACTTAAGGAAGGAGCACTGCATCTGACCTAGTAGCACAAGCTAGTCAGGACCAACTCACACCCAACCGCACCCACTCATATAATTATCTAGCTGAAAAATGGTCAGCCGACCACCTGGTCAGGTCACTTCCACTTAAGGAATTAGTACAGCTACTGACCTGGTAGTACAAGCTAGTCAGGTCCAAACTCACACCCACCCACACCCACCCATGTATTTATCTAACCGTCATAGATGCTAAGACGATGTGTAGTTTTAAAACTACACATCGTCTTAGCATCTATGACGGTACTCGGGAGTTTGTTCCACTCATCCACAACTCTATTACCGAACCAGTTCTTTCCTATATCCTTCCTGTATCTGAACTTTTCCAACTTGAAACCATTGCTGCGAGTCCTGTCTTGGCTGGATATTTTCAGCACGCTATTTACATCCCCTTTATTTATTCCTGTTTTCCATTTATACATCTCAATCATATCCCCCCTAATTCTACGCCTTTCTAGAGAGTGCAGATTCAGGGCCCTCAGTCTATCCTCATAGGGAAGATTTCTGATACATGGGATCAACTTTGTCATCCTCCTTTGTACGTTTTCCAGTGCATTTATATCCATTCTGTAATACGGTGACCAGAACTGTGCAGCATAATCTAAATGAGGCCTAACCAAAGATATATAAAGTTGAACAACCTGAAGACTTCTATTATTTATACTTCTAGATATGAAGCCAAGGATTCTGTTAGCTTTATTGCGAATACTTATGCACTGTTGTCTTGGATTCAGATTACTACTAACCAGAACTCCTAAATCCTTCTCGCAATCACAAGTAATAAGATCTACATTATTCAGCTTATATGTGGCATGGTTATTGTCCTGCCCAACATTTAGAACTTTGCATTTGTTTACATTAAACTGCATCTGCCACTTCTCCGACCACTGCATCAGTCTATTCAAATCATCCTGAAGTGCTCTAATGTCCTCATTTGAATGAATTGGACGGCCTATTTTGGTGTCATCAGCAAATTTACTTATGTTACTATTTATTCCCTCATCTATGTCGTTTATGTAAATTGTAAAC
This sequence comes from Cherax destructor, assembly GCA_009830355.1. Taxonomy (NCBI): domain Eukaryota; kingdom Metazoa; phylum Arthropoda; class Malacostraca; order Decapoda; family Parastacidae; genus Cherax; species Cherax destructor. Next base: position 2,746 of record WNWK01051800.1, on the reverse strand, counting down.
AACAGGGGGCCCAAAACTGACCCCTGTGGAACACCGCTTGAGACGCGCCCCCATTCTGATTTCTCTCCATTTATGCAAACTCTCTGCCGCCTATTTGTCAACCATGCCTCTACCCAGGAAAAAAATTATCCTCCTATTCCGTGTGCCTTAAGTTTCCTCAGTAGCCTCTGATGTGGAACTTAATCGAAAGCCTTACTGAAGTCCATATACACAATATCATATTCATTACCATGATCTACCTCCTCAAACACCTTAGTGAAAAAAATTAGTAAATTCGTAAGACAGGAACGCCCCTTAGTAAAACCGTGATGAGATTCATTAATCAATTTATGCTTTTCAAGATGGCTACGAATTGCCTCGGCAATTATTGATTCCATAAATTTACCAACTATGGAGGTAAGGCTTACTGGTCTATAGTTCGAAGCTAAGGACCTGTCACCTGCCTTGTAAATAGGTATTACGTTTGCCCTTTTCCACTTGTCTGGCACTATGCCAGTTTGTAGTGATATTGAAAAGATTTGCCAAAGGTTTGCTAAGTTCCTCTTTACATTCCTTTAAAACTCTTGCAAACAGTTCATCAGGGCCTAGGGATTCGTTAGGTTTTAATTTCTCTATTTGTCTGAGGACCATGTCACTAGTTACCCCAATCGAGCATAGTCTATTAGCTTCCTGTTCTACATAATTTATTATTTCTGGAATTCCGCTAGTATCTTCCTGAGTAAAAACTGAGAGGAAGTAAGTATTGAAAATTTCACACATATCCTTATCACTGTCCGTGATCTGACCTGAGTTACTCTTAAGTGGGCCTATCTTGTCCCTAATCTTACTTCTGTATACCTGAAAGAACCCTTTTGGGTTAGTCTTCGAATCCCTTGCGACCTTAGCCTCATAATCCCTTTTTGCTTTTCTTATTCCTTTTTTTATTTCTCTCTTTAATTGAAAATATGGATTTCTTATATGTCTATCCCCTCTTTTGATACGCCTATATATGCCTCTCTTTTGACCAATGAGATATTTTAATGTATTGTTCATAAGACGACTTATCAGACAGTCCTGAAATCCTTTATTAAAACGACGTTTTACTAAAGGGGTGAAACCGTGGCTGGACAAATGACCGACGGACACTTGGCCTAACGGACATTTCACCGAACGGAAAATTATGTTAGGTTAGGTGATGAATGTCATTTCGTCCGTTCGGTGAAATGCCTGTCGGCCAAATGTCCGTCGGTGAAATGTCTGTCGGCCAAATGTCCGTCGGCCATCTGTCCGGGAGCCAGATAAAACATCACATTAATAAAATGTTTCTATGCTGTAAGCGAGTATAAACTACCATGTGTCTGCTCATAGCCACTCGTTTACAAGAAGAATATGCACAAACACTGATGAACACAATATCACTCAATCCCTCTGTTGCTAATCCACACTGATTGTAGTTTATGAATTGGTTTAACTAATCTCCTTCAACTCAGAAGAGAACTTTGACCAAAAGGAGGAGATAAGGAACCAATCACCCGGATTTGCACTCACCATTAAGGTAAATCTTGGCATCGTTCAAGTGGCAAGCCAGACGGTACAGCCAATAATAATTGTGATAGAGGAAGGCTATCCTAGTGTGGCAGACGGCTAGTTAACCTCTCAGAGGAACATTGTAACCTGTCTACGTTAAAGGACGAACCTTTCACTTGGCTATCGCACTCACTCGACGTACCATTAACTTCAGTCTTTACGACCAACTTGGATTTGTAGCAGCATTTGCCATGTTGATAACTTAACACTGGGCTCTTGATAATGAGCTGCCATGTTGATAGCTTAACGCTGGGCTCTTGATAATGAGCTGCCATGTTGATAGCTTAACACTGGGCTCTTGATAATGAGCTGCCATGTTGATAGCTTAACGCTGGGCTCTTGATAATGAGCTGCCATGTTGATAGCTTAACGCTGGGCTCTTGATAATGAGCTGCCATGTTGATAGCTTAACTCTGGGCTCTTGATAATGAGCTGCCATGTTGACAGCTTAACGCTGGGCTCTTGATACTGAGCTGCCATGTTGATAGCTTAACGCTGGGCTCTTGATAATGAGCTGCCATGTTGATAGCTTAACTCTGGGCTCTTGATAATGAGCTCCCGCTGGTAGCGCGCTGCAGCGCCACCTACGTGAAGCAAAGACATAAAACCGGCTTCTACTGTGACAGTATTTAGCTCCACGGAGACAAGAGAGAGCGAAACGTTGCCCGAAAAAAATATGCAGTTTAGAGAGGAACATAGATTTAATGGTTAAAGAAACGTAAATCTTTTTTTTTTTCAAATTTAAATCCACCTAACCTCAAGTAACTAACATTCCAGTTTGGTCTCTCTTTAGAACGTTCAGAAACTGACGCAGGTAAACACGTCAATTTCCATAAGAGAATATACTGACGTCAAACTGAAAGTATTAACGTTAACCGTAATGTACTGACGTCATACTTAATATATTAGTGTCAAATTTAATTTACTGACGTAATGAAATTCGAGTACGGAGAACCAGTGGTCAGTCAGTCCTACAATAAGCACCCTAGCACTCCAGTAGGCTTAAGTCCTAGCATTTCTAAAACTATGAACCCAATAGTCCCAAGTCCTATCAGTCCTAAAATTAACAGTATAGTAGTCCTAAGTCCTAGCAGTCCTGCAACTATCAGCCTAGCAGTGATAAGCTCTAGCAGTACTAAAACTATCAGCCTAAAACTATCAGCCCAGCAGTCCTAAGGCC
>WNWK01051799.1:0-12368 GCA_009830355.1 Cherax destructor | reverse complement strand
TCTTCCCATTCTTTCCTCCTTCAGACGTGTTAGTAAAAGAAAAAATGGAGTTTGTAATGCTAACTGCATTAATCATTTTCAAAGAAAACCATAATGTACAAATGAACAGGTGTACATCCCATTTACATCCTTGCAGAAGATAGGCAGAGGGTTATGCTGTCAGAAGTATATTTCATTTCGTCCTTTTCTATCGTTTTAAACGCTACACTTTGTCACTGAACTTAACTGTTTAAACTCCACAACTTGCGCCTGTGCGGGTGGGGAAAACTTAAAATCACAAGAGTGTGTTAATTTTAAATGCCATATTATTAATGCTAATAATAACACAAAAAAATCATTCTGGGGGCAAAAAATTATACAGTGGCCCCCCCAGTTTCAAAGGTTCTTATTGAAACTTCGTGTTTAAAAATTTTTACATTCGAGAATCAAAAAACCCCTCGTGCTAACGAAGACCTGTCCCCTGCTATGCCCCCGGGGGGGTGCTGGGCCTTTCATTTATGTTCACTTGTACCACAGCAAAAAGGAAACTCTTTTTTTTCCATGTCTCAAAGAATAAGTAAGTTTATTCAGGTATACACAAATACAGTTACAAATTATTATACATACAGAGTTCCCCTTTTCAAATAACCACCCCAGGAGTTTTTCCCCTAAAATTGAAATTTTAAAAAAATCAAATAAATATTTCCCATAAGAAATAATGGAAATACAATTAATTCGTTCCTGCTGTCGGAGGCATGAAAAATAGTACCACTATGATGTATTATCAACTGACACCTTATTTATCTATCAAATTCATCTAATATGACATAATAAACAATATAACATAAAAACCTGATATACACTCTAGAATGAAAAAAAAATATGTATGTCATTACGAATGTGGTGGCGGGGAGGACTGTGGTGGCGGGCATTCTTGGTCCAGCTATGAAAACATCTTCCCATTCTTTCCTCCTTCAGACGTGTTAGTATAAGAGAAAATGGAGTTTGTAATGCTAACTGCATTAATCACTTTTCATAAGAAAACCATAATGTACAAATGAACAGGTGTACATACCCATTTACATACCTTGCAGAAGATAGGCAGAGGGCTTATGCTGTCAGAAGTATATTTCATTTCGTCCTTTTTCTATCGTTAATCGCTACACTTTGTCACTGAACTTAACTGCTTTAAACTCCACAACTTGCGCCTGTGCTGGGTGCAGGAACACATTAAAATCACTAAGAGTGTGTTATTAGTCTTGAAGATGCCATATTATTAATGCTAATAATAACACAATAATAATCATTCTGGGCGCATTAAAAATTATACAGTGGCCCCCCGAGTTTCGAAAGGTTCTTATTCGTAAACTTCGTGTTTATAGCTTTTACGACTTCGAGAATCGTAAAACCGCTCGTGTTTCGTAACGATTAGACCTGTCCACCTGCTATGCGCCTGCGTGACGCAGGACGCCGCCAGTGAAGCGTTGTTTACCATTGAGAGAACATTACCTAGCGTGCTTTTTCAAACATTCACACTACATTTGGTGTTTTTTTTTGGTGATTTAGTGATTGTCACTGTGAAATAAGTCACCATGGGTCCAAAGAAGCTTCCTAGTGGCACCCCTGTGGTAAAGAAAGTGAGGAACACCATCGAACTGAAGAAAGAGATTATAGAAAAATATGAGAGTGGCGTACGTCTGAGTGATCTTGCCAGGATGTACAACAAAACCCCTTCTACTATCGGCTCTATCCTGGCAAAGAGAAATGAGATCAAGGAAGCTAATGTTGCAAAATGGGTTGATATGTTAACGAAAAATAGATCGAAACAGTGGATGAGGTTGAGAAGTTGTTGTGGTGTGGATCCATGAAAAACAGAGAGCGGGTGATAGTGTTTCCATGGCGATAATTTGTGAAAAGGCAAGGAAGTTGCACGCAGATCTTGTCAAGACAATGCCTGCAACCAGTGGAGGCAAGTGATTTTAAAGCCAGCAAAGGCTGGTTTGACAGGTTTAAGAAACGTAGTGGCATACACAGTGTTGTGAGGCATGGTGAGGCAGCCAGCTCAGACAAACGTGCAGCTGAAAAATTTGTGCAGGAATTCCAGGGTTCAGAGGCTGAACAATTCCTCCCCAACAAGTGTTTAATGTGATGAAACAGGCCTGTTTTGGAAGAAAATGCCCAACGGGACCTACATTACTCAGGGAGGAAAAGGCCAGCCAGGACACAAGCCTATGAAAGACAGGCTAACTCTCATGTTTTGTTCTAATGCTAGTGGTGATTTTAAAGTGAAGCCTTTACTGGTGTATCACTATGAAAATCCCAGACCTTCAAGAATCACAGTGTTGACAAGAATAATTGTGTGTGCATTGGAAGGCTAACACCAAGGCATGGGTCACTACAGAGATTTTCAAGGAATGGGTGACTGGAGTGTTTAGCCCTACTGTGAAGAAATACCTCTTTGAAAAGAAATTGCCACTCAAGTGCCTCCTGATACTGGACAATGCTCCTGCTCACCCTCACAACTTGCAAGAGTCTTTGTCTGACAAGTTTAATTTCATCAGAGTGAAGTTCTTGCCTCCTAACACCACTCCTCTCCTCCAGCCCATGGACCAGCAGGTCATTTCCAACTTCAAGAAAATGTACACCAAAGCACTGTTTGAAAAAGTGCTTTGAAGTGACCTCGGACACTGAGTTGACCCTAAGAGAGTTCTGGAAAGATCACTTCAACATTGTGCAATGCATACGCCTTTTAGGTAAGGCTTGGGAGGGAGTGACTTCCAGGACTTTGAATTCTGCTTGGGGACCATTGTGGCCAGGTTGTGTCCAACAGAGGGATTTTGAAGGATTTGAGGCTGACCCTGACCTTGACCCTGACGACCCTGTGCCTGTTGTGGACTCTATTGTGGCATTGGGGAACAACCTGGGGTTGGAGGTGAGTGGTGAGGATGTGGAAGAGTTGGTGGAGGCCCACAGGGTAGAGCTAACAACTGAAGAGCTGCAAGAGCTTTTATCTGGAACAGCAACAGACCACAGCTGAGGTTATTGCTTCAAAGGAGGAGGATGAGAGACAGAAGAAGGTGCCCTCTTCAGTGCTTAAGGAGATGTACAAAGTGGAATGAGTTGCAGACATTTGTTGAAAGACACCACCCTGAGCAAGCTGAAATGAGCCTTCTGTGCAGCCACTTCAGTGACAGAGCCATGTCACACTTCAGGAAAGTGCTTGAAGGGTCGCCAGAAACAGAGGACTCTGGACAGCTACTTCACCAGGCAGGGGTCTAGTGACTCTCAAGCTGGTCCTAGTGGATTAAAAGACCAAGAAGGGAAGTAACCCCAGAGAGGGCTTTGACACCTGAAGTCCTTTTGGAGGGGGATTCCCTTCCAACCACAACTCCCTGCCCCTTTCAGCAACTCTACCTTCCAGATGCCTGCAACTCTTCAATAAAGGTAAGTAAATGTATATATATATTTTTTTTTTTTAATTTAGTAGGTGAATATTTTTTGTGGAACGGATTATTTTATTTACATTATTTCTTATGGGAAATAATGGTTCAATTTCGAAAACTTCGTGTTAAGTACTAGCTCCTAGAACGGATTAATTACGATACTCGGGGGTCCACTGTAATAATAACACAATAATAATCACTCTGAGGCGTATAAAACGTTATTATAGACAGTTGGCTTAATCCATTTATGATATTTTTTCAAAATTATATAATAAACATGCTATGTAACATATAAATTAACATAAATATGAGATGTTTTTCCAGTCATCTTCACGGAGGAACAGAATTAATTTGTGTCCAGGCTGGTAACAGCAACAGCAGCAACAACTGGTTTGTTTACAAAACTGCTAACCTTCTACACACTCATTCTCTCTGTTATTCATTTAATCTTGTTTACTCACCTCTCACTCTACATTAACCCTTTGAGGGTCGAGAGGCCCTCTCCCAAACTCATTCTCAGGGTCGAAAAAATTAAAAAAAAAAAAAATTTTATGAAATACATAGTTTTTGTGTTTTATAGGCCCAAAAATTTTTTTGCGATCAATACTTAGCGAGATATGGAGGCATGAAGTTGACAGAAATTGAACCGCTTATGGCAACACCGACTGCCGGTCACCTGGTAATAGTTTATTTTGTTTTTTCCCACTTTTTTTCTTTTATTTTATAAATATTTTATTTTTTTTATGTAACTTTTATGGCCTGTGAGACCAATATAAAGACTATTTGGTATATATTCACTCATTGTATACTACACAATAACCACACAAACTTTGTTGTCATTAAACTGTTTACAAAACATGTTTACACAAACCAACAATAATAAAAATGTTGTTTATTACTATTTTTCTATCATATATATAAACATATAGTCACTGGACAAGTTCCTAGAACTGCAAGAGATTCTGAAGCTTGTAGTTGTGTGGGGTGGACTAGTAAATATGTTGAGTCACTGGTGTAATTAGTGTCACAATGACAAATTACACCATCACTCACCACCCTCACTGCCTGTCAACACTCCTTCCTCATTACCCCACCAACCACATGGAAATAAATCACTGCTCAAATTTTGGGTTATCCTAGGTTGATGGTTGTCCTTCCTTCCTTACTTAGTTCTTACCTTATAATAATAATAATAATAATAATAATAATAATAATAATAATAATAATAATAATAATAATTTTATTCAGACATGATACAAATATGTACTACATAGTTCTACATAGTTCCTTCCTTCCTTCATTTCTACCTTCCTACCTTCCCTCCATCCTACCTACCTTCCCTCCTTCCTAACTTCCCTCCTTCCTTCCTTTCCTTCTTCCTTCCTCTCATCTCTTCCTTTCTTCCTTCATACCTACCTTCCCTCCTTCCTTCTTTACTTCTTTCTTCCTCTCATCTCTTCCTTTCTTCCTTCCTCTCATCTCTTCCTTCATTCCTTCCTTTCTTCCTTCCCTCGTATCCTGGGCAATGCTTTCGGTCACAAACCATCAAAACCATGAAATTCATCTTGACTGACACTTCCATCTGTATGGGGTGGACTTGTAAATATGCTGAGTCACCATTGTAATTAGTGTCACAATGACAAATTACACCACCACTCACCACCCTCACTGCCTGTCAACAACATCCCTTCCTCATTACCCCACAACCACATGGAACTAAATCATTGTCTGAATTTTGGGTTATCCTAGGTTGATGGTTGTCCTTCCTTCTTACCTTCCTTCCTTCCTACCTACCTACCTACCTTTCCTCCATCCTACCTACCTTTCCTCCATCCTACCTACCTCCCTCCTTCCTACCTACCTTCCCACCTTCCTTCGTTACTTCCTCCTTCTTCTCAGCTCTTCCTTTCTTCCTTACTACCTTCCTTCCTCTCATTTCTTCCTTACTACCTTCCTTCCTCTCATTTCTTCCTTACTACCTTCCTTCCTCTCATCTCTTCCTTTCTTCCTTCCTTCCTCTCATCTCTTCCTTTCTACCTTCCTTCCTCTCATCTCTTCCTTCCTTCCATCCTTTCTTCCTTCCCTCTGGTTTTCTGGGCATTTTTTTCAGTCACAAACTCCTCAAAACCATGAAATTCATCTTCACTGACACTTCCATCTGTGTTTGAACTGTCACTTGGGAAAAAAAGAGTCCCAATTCGCAGAGGAGTGAGGAGTTTCTTACCGCTAGACATGGTGAACAAGGGTTATTGAAATGGCATTCCCACAATGCACTACTGGCTCCACGATTTTTTTATACTGCACACACTGACCGTGCAGACCCATTCTCTCACATGAAGGCATACCAGCTTTCTCCCTCTTGATTTGACGACCCTGGCTGCAATGACGTACAAGTACGTGACCAACCCTCAAAGGGTTAAGACTGCCTCTACCGCTGCCTGCCTCTACCCCTGCCTGCCTCTACCACTGCCTGCCTCTACCACTGCCTGCCTCTACCCCTGCCTGCCTCTACCCCGCCTGCCTCTACCACTGCCTGCCTCTACCACTGCCTGCCTCTACCACTGCCTCTCTACCACTGCCTGCCTCTACCACCATCTCTACCACTGCCTCCTCACCAATGCCTGCTTCTACCACTGCCTGCCTTTCCACTGCCTGCCTCTACCACTGCCTGCCTCTACCACTGCCTGCCCTACCATTGCCTCTACCACTGCCTCTTCTACCACCCTGCCCACCCTGCCTGCCTCTACCACTGCCTGCTTCTACCACTGCCTGCCTCTACCACTGCCTGCCCTCCCGCCGCCTCACCCCCTGCCTCCCCCGCCGCCTCTACCCCCTGCCTCTACCCTGCCTGCCTCTAGCACTGCCTGCCTCTACCACTGCCTACTTCTACCACTCCCCTCTCTACCCCCCCTGCCCCCCCCCGCCTGCCCCCCTGCCTCTACCACGCCTGCCTACCACTGCCTGCCCCCACCATGCCTGCCTCTACCACTGCCCCCTTTACCATTTTATTCACCACTGCCTCTCTACCACTGCCTGCCTCTACCACTGCCTTCTACCACTCCCTGCCTCGACCACTGCTTCTCCCAAGAAAACCCAAACAAAATTTAAATTTAAATTTTGGAAATTTTGGATGACGCGCAGGGTAATTTCACGGAGGATAAACAAAGCTAACTGACTCTGAGCCTGCACAGGCAGCGCCTGGGTGGACAGGTCTGGTGCGCATGTGTTCGTTGGGGGACAAATTTTTTTAAAAATGTTAATTCCATTTGTTCGTTTCCCGGGTGTTCAAAATCGGAGTTCCACAGCATAGTGTAAATTACCTAGGATAACAAAAAATCAGAAAAGGATTTTTCCTGGGGGTGGGGGAAGACAGCATGGGGGGGGGGAAGAAGATTTTTGGGGGGGAAAACAGCATGGTTTAAAAAGCATGGGTGGGGGGGGAAGACAAGGTTGGGGGAAGACAGCATGGTTGGTAAGGAAAAACGGGTGGTGAGGAAGACAGCGTGGGTAGTGGAGAGGCGGGGGGTAGTGGAGAAGGCAGCGGGGGTGGGGGGGAAGACAGCGTGGGTGGGGGGGAAGGCAGCATGGTTAGTGGGGAAGGCAGCGTGGGTTTGTGTAAACAGGTTTTGTAAACAATATAATGATAAAACGTCTGTGCGGTTATTGTGTTACATTGAGTGGATATACGATACTATACATTATGCATTATATTGGTTTCACATGCCACAAAAGTTATTTGAAAAAATAAAATATTAGAAAAAAAAAAAACTAAAATAAAAGTAAAAATACTGTAATACAGTGGACCCCCGCCTAACGAGCAAAATTCTTTCCCAAAGCCTGCTCAAGTGCCATTCCCCGAACAATTTACTTCCTTAAGAAATAATGTCACGTGGTTGTCTATTTCAGCCCCCCAAAATACCTTCCACAAGCATTTCAATATTAATTCATAATTGTAAAATTTTCCCGGGGTGCTCGTTGGGCGGGGGTCCACTGTTTTTCCGATGGCGGCAGTGAAATGCTGCCGTAAGCAGTTCACTTTCTGTAAACTTACCCCTTATTCGGTAAGTACTGATTGCAAAAAAAAAAAATTTTTTTAAAACAATCAGAAAAATTTTTTAAGTTTTTGGTAAGGAAAATAAAAATTTTTTTTTTTAATTTTTTTCAACCAAAAAGCAGCAAGTTTGTGAGGGGGGGCTTCGACAGTGAAAGGGTTAATGACTATGGAATGTTCCCAAATGTAGGGCCCCCCCCACAAATGGCAGCAAAGCAATACGCAAGGAACTACAGAGTTTTTAAGAAACAAGACCACTAACCACATGGATTCACAAAAATTACACAATCAGGGCAGCAAGAGTTTAGAGGTTTCTCCTGCCTATCACAACTACTGGACTATTGCAACATAGCCCTGGGTGCACAGGAAGACAAACAAAATGCAAATGTACCATACAGACATCGCAAAAGACTTTAAAAACTGCAATTATAGTGTAATACAGCCTCTCCTCACTTGCGATGTACTCATCCAACAACTCGGATAGTGCTTATTGAAGGGGGGTGTTAATATTGGTTTTTTAACAGTGTGAGTGCACCCCTGGCAAGACAGTGATGGGGTGAATGATGGTGAAATTTTTTTTTTTTCGGGCCACCCTGCCTTGGTGGGAGGCAGCTGATGTTTAAAAAAAAAGTATCAAAGAGGGAAGGTACCTAGGGATTGGCAAAAGGGGTGTATAGTTCCTTTTATAAAGGGAAGGGGGGAAAAGGGGGATTGAAAAAAATGGGGGAAAAAGTTTACTGAGTATACCAAGTAAAGTGTATAGTAGGGTTATTATTGAAAAAATTAGAGGGAAGGCAGAGAGCAGAATTGCAGATAAACAAGGAGGCTTTACAATGGGTAGGGGATGAGTAGATCAAGTGGGGTTTCATTGAGGCATATACTACCTTTCTTCTTCTTTCAACAAACCAGCTGTATCCCACGGGAGGGTTGCCCAAAAAAAAAAGAAAATTTCTTCTTTTTTAAAATTTTAAAAATATGTAACGAAGGGGTTTGCCCCTTGCTCCCGGCATTTTAAACCCTTACGACAAGCATGGTTTACAAAGGAAGAATTATGTTCCATTTCCCCATGGAGATAAGCAGAAATAAACAAGAACAAAAAATAGTAAAAAATGAAGAAAACCCAGAGGTATGTTTTATACAGTGGACCCCGAGTTTCGGTCATATTTCATTCCAGAAGGCTGCTCAAGTGCCATTACCGACAAAATTTTCTCCCTTAAGGAATAATGTCAAGTGGTTAGTCCCTTTCAGACCCCCCAAAAAAACACTTACAAAAGCACTTACAATATTACACTTAAATAATTGTGCGATTTCCCAGGGGACCAAAACTCGGGGGGCCACTGTATACTTGTATGTGCATGTGTAGCGTGACCTAAATGTAAGTAGAAGGAGCAAGACGTACCTGAAATCTTGCATGTTTATGAGACAGAAAAAGGACACCAGCAATCCTACTCGTGTAAAACAATTACATATAGGCTTCCGTTTCAGACTCACTTGGTAGAACAGTAGTACAGTGGACCTCGCTATTCGAACACTCCAAACTCGCCCTTTTATATAAGTTTATTATTGTAAGTGCTTTTATAAGTGTATTTTGGGGGTCTGAAATGGATTAATCTAATTTACATCATTCCTTATGGGAATAAATTTGTTTGGTAACAGCACTTGAACAGCATTCTGGAATGAAGAATGTTCGAATAGCGAGGGTCCACTGTACCTCCCTGGGCGGTTTCATTGCATTTATGGATTTAGAAAAAGCATATGATAAGTGGATAGGGGAGCAATGTGGCAGATGTTGCAAGTATATGGAATAGGTAGTAAGTTACTGAATGCAGAAAAGAGTTTTATGAGGATAGTGAGGCTCAGGTTAGGGTGTGTGGGAGAGAGGGAGATTACTTCGGTAAAGTAGGTCTTGACAGGGATGTGTGATGTCACCATGGTTGTTTAATATATTTATAGATGGAGTTGTAAAAAAAGTAAATGCTAGGTATTGGGGAGAGGAATGGGATTAACCCTTTCAGGGTTTTTGACGTACTAGTACGTCTTACACCAGGGTGTTTGACGTACTAGTATGCATAAATTCTAGCAGCTTCAAATCGAGGGGAGAGAGCTGGTAGGCCTGCATGTGATAGAATGGGTCTATGTGGTAAGTGTGTGCGGTAGGAAAAAATCTACGCACCTGCATTGCATTTGGGAGTGGTAATTCAGTGCGCCTTTGTCACCAAGCCATGCGGTAAGGAATACCTCATCCCAAAAGTGTGAGTGGTGGGGAAGGCAGTGGGGGTGGGGAAGGCAGTGTGGGTTGTAGGGGAAAGGGAGCTGGGTTTGTGTAAACAACATTGGCTGGCTGGCTGGCTGGCTGGCTGGCTGGCTGGCTATCTGGCTGGCTATCTGTCTGGCCATCTGACTGGCTGGCTGGGTGGCTGTCTGTCTCACAGGTACACATAAATACAATTATACATAGTGTAAATTACCTAGGATAATAAAAAAACCAGATTGGCAAATAATACGTATCAGGACTCAGATGTGACCAGTGACTACTAAGTCGTGTGTAATACATGTTGGTTACTAGTGACTCTCTCTGAGACAGAGAAAAGCAGACAGATAGACAGACAGACAATGTTTATGTGTAAAGTGAAAACAAATAAAGCAAGGCAGTGTACCCTCATCAAATGTCACTACTGTCATTAGTGGGGTGATAAGACAATGCTCCCCCCTCATCAAATGTAACCACTGTCATTAGTTTAGTGATAAGACTGAGTGCAAAATCTTACCATGCTTCAATTATTATTATTATTATATTCTCCCGTGTATCCTAGGTAATTTACACTATGTATAATTGTATTGTATTTATGTGTACCTGTGAGACAGCCGAGCCAGCCTGCCAGCTGGTCGGGCCAGCCGGCCAGCTGGCCAGCCAGCCAGCCAGCCAATGTTGTTTACACAAACCCATTTCTCCCTTCCCCACCAAACATTGACTAAAATAGGTGAAAATGTTCACCTGTCAATGTTTTGAGTTCTTTTGTAGTATAGAAGGAGTGTATACATCCCAAAAAATGGCTTATATTGGTCTCACAGGCCATAAAAGTTACTTGAAAAATAAACGTTAAAGAATAAAAGAAAAAAGTAAAAAAAAAGAAAAATAAACTATTACCGGGTGACTGGCAATCTACGATGTTGCCGTACGGCTCACTTTATGTCCTTCAACGCCTCCCTATCTCGGTAAGTATTAATCGCAAAAAATTTTTTGGCCTATAAGCTCCCCAAAATATGCTCTATCATTTCATAAGAAAAAAAAAAATTTCGAAAAAATTTTTCGACCCTGAGAGGGAGTTAAGAATCGAGGGGCTCGACCCTGAAGGGGTTTAAAATTTTGGGGAATCAAGTACAAAATGGGAGTTGACACAGTTACTTTTTGCTGATGATACTGTGCTTATGGGGGATTCTAAAGAAAAGTTGCAAGGTTAGTGGATGAGTTTGGGAGGGTGTGTAAAGGTAGAAAGTTGAAAGTGAATAAAGATAAAGTAAGGTGATGAGGGTATCAAACGATTCAGATAAAGAAAAATTGGATATCACAATGGAGAGAGGGAGTATGGAAGAAATGAATGTTTTCAGATATTTGGAAGTTGACTTGTCAGCGGATGGGTTTATGAAGGATGAGTTAACCAAGAATTGGTTTGAGGTATCTGTGGAGACAAAAAACGTTATCTATGGAGGCAAAGAAGGGAATGTATGAAATATAGTGATACCAACACTCTTCTATGGGTGTAAAGCTTGGGTTGTAAATGCTGCAGCAAGGAGGCGGCTAGAGGCAGTGGAGATGTCCTGTCTAAGGGCAATGTGTGGTGTAAATATTTGCAGAGAATTCGGAGTGTGGAAATTAGGAGGTGTGGAGTTATTAAAAGTATTTGTCAGAGGGCTGAAGAGGGTTGTTGAGGTGGTTTGGTCTTTAGAAGAAAGAATTAGGAGCAGAATGAATTGAAGACGTATAAATCTGAAGGGGAAGGAAGGAGGGGGAGGGTCGTCCTCGAAAGGTTGGAGGGAGGGGTAAAGGTTTTTTGGGCGAGAGGGGTTTGGGCTTCCAGCAAGCGTGTGGAGCTCGTTAGATAGGGTGAATGGAGACAAATGGTTTTTTGGGGCCTGGCGAGCTGTTGGAGGTGAGCAGGGTAATATTTAGTGAAGGGATACAGGGAAACCGGTTATTATAGGTTTAGCCCAACTGAGTCCTGGAAATGGGAAGTACAATGCCTGCACTTTAAAGGAGGGGTCTGGGATAGTGACAGTTGAGAGGGGCTATTCTAAACTGTCTATCTGAGCACCTCTGCAAAGACAGTGATTATGTATGAGAGAGGTGAAAGTGATGAATGATGATGAAAGTATTTTCTTTTGGGTATTTTCTTTCTTTTTGGGTCATCCTGCCTCAGTGGGGGAAGGCCGACTTGTTAAAAAAAAAAAATAATAATAATAATAATAATAATAATAACAATCGCTCTGGAGTGCTTTAGATGTCATCTACCAAACCTATACAAAAATGTTTGACATATAAAGCACCCTGATGTTATTAATATTTTATTATTAATCATATTATATTGTTATTATTATTATTATCCCCCTGACATACTTTGTTCACTGAGCTTAATCATTTCTTAATTAAGCTGCCATCGAAAATGTAAACACACCAGCTAACCCCCTTTTCAGTGAACTTCCTGTACTTCTTCCATTTTCCTCTTGTTTTTTCCCCTTCCAAGAGGAAAGTCAACAGGAAATTTGTAGAAATATGTAGTCTTGGAGACTGTATAGTTTTCTGGTGGCTGTAAAAAGGAGAGATGCTGGATGCTGAGGGCTGCGCTGCCCCTTCATGACCCAAGTTTTGACAGTATACAAAAAAACTTGTCAGAGAG
>WNWK01051798.1:0-12369 GCA_009830355.1 Cherax destructor | reverse complement strand
TGAATGACTTGACTGAAATGACTTGACTGACCTTACTGAATGACTTGACTGTCTTAATGAATGACTTGACTGACTTACTGAATGCTTGACTGACTGACTTACTGAATGACTTGACTGTTTGACTTACTGAGATGACTTGACTGACTTACTGAATGTCTTGACTGACTTACTGAATGTCTTGACTGACTTACTGAATGTCTTGACTGACTTACTGAATGTCTTGACTGACTTACTGAATGTCTTGACTGACTTACTGAATGTCTTGACTGACTTACTGAATGTCTTGACTGACTTACTGAATGTCTTGACTGACTTACTGAATGACTTGACTGACTGACTTACTAAATGACTTGACTGACTGACTTACTAAATGACTTAACTGACTTACTGAATGGGCTGACTTACTGAATGACTTGACTGACTTACTGAATGACTTTATTAAAGTTAGAGACACTCAGTACAACCATCGACTTCAGTTCCAGAATCTCTACTATCCACCTCAGCCCAGTAGGGCCACAGCATAACTCTCCACTCTCTTCACAATCATCCACAAACATTAGCACCCACAATTTAAGGTAAATACTATTATTTCTGTTACATTTGTAGTCTTAAGCAGTAAAAACAACATAATACATCACGATAATGAACTACAATTACATATTCTCTCTTATATTTGTAAGATCTGTTGGTCTAAAAAAACTTGTTTGGCTTTTTGGGGACTCTCAGGAACGTAACCCTATTTTTCCCATAAGTTCTTTTAATTATCTAACACGATTTTAGCTAACACGACGTTTTCAGGAACGTAACTACCGTGCTAAATGAGGGCCTACTGTATAATATTGTAAGTGCTTGTGAAGTGTATTTTTGGGGGTCTGAAATAGACTAACCTACGTGACATTATTTCTTAAAGAAGTAAATTCGTTCGTAATGGCACTTGAGTAGGCTTCTGGAATGAATTTTGCTCGTTAGGCGGGGGTCCACTGTATAACGGCTTGAACAACAGTCTGCCTTTGAACAAAATCAAAGACTCATCAATAACAAGCTTCCTGAAGGGATAAAAATATATACAGCACTTTTGTTTCATGTACATAAACACATTCCTGATCTTATATATCCTGTCGTTTCTGTCAGGCCTTGTTTTGTCTGAGAAGTGTAACATACGTAACAGTATAAAAAATCGATTCACTGGTATAATATCACTAAAACCTGGGGTTGAAATCAGGCGTTCCATCGACCAGTATGTGTTGACAGTGTGCTTATACACATGTGGCATAAGTATTATTGTGGCAAAGAACAGGTAAATCTCTGCCACAATTGTGTCCTTCCACTGGTGTAGCCGTGACCTTGGTGAAAGAATTGTGTTTGCCATGGTGTACTCGTAATATGTGTTGCTTTCCCTGACAATAATGTCCATCAGGGGTTCATCGAAGAATAACTGATAGCATTCCAGTTCAGTGGCATTGTTCCCAAGTGTACAATTTTGCAGTATTCCACTTTGTGTTTCCATCAAAGTCATGGGGATTTGGAACAAAATTGTCACCTTGCTGCCAATCCCAGATGCAGTCTGCTGGTAGGTACTGGATATTGACAGGTGGTTGTGGTTGAGGAGGTTGTGGTTGTACAGGTTGTGGGAGTGTGGGGGTGGTTGAAGCTGGTTGTGGCTGTACTGAGTTAGCAGCGTGTGTAGCAGCATGGCCCGCTCCTGGTGCCACACGACTCATGCCACTGCCAACACCACCTGCTACCCCACGCACATTACGCATCCCCATTGTAACAATATCATCATCTTTACTATCAATTCGTGGTGTAGGGCCAAGAGATGTACTCCGAGATTTACTCCTTTTCCTAGGAATAGCATATGGCACACTACCAGAACGCATGTTGCATCGTACATACTGCCGCTTCACTTGAGAATATTCTCCCTCACTGTCGCCACTAGAACTGCTTTCAATAACTTTGAAATCACTATCATCCTCACTTATACTGCTTACATCTGAGTCCTGTACATGCTGAAATAGTTTCCTCTTTCGTCCTGGTACAGGTGAACGTGAATGAGATGGCCCAGCACCAGAGGTGGAAGGTTGTGGGTCATCTGGGTTTTCATCACTAATTATGTTATCCTGGGCACTGCTTTCGGTCACACCCTCTTGAAAACCATGGAATTCACTTTCACTGGCACTTCCATCGCTGTTTGAACTATAACTTGAGTGAGGTACATGGTACCGACTTCGATATTTTCATTCAATGCTGTTCAAGTGCCATTACCAAACAATTATCTCTAGAATAATGTAAAATAACTAGTCTGTTTAGACCCCAAAATTACACTTACAAAGCATTTAAAATAAACTTACATAAGAGGTGTGTTTAGGCCATCGTAATCGGGGACCACTGTATTCTTCAAGGCATGGTGAACAAGGACTACAAACATGGCGCTCACAATGCACCACTGACTCCCAATTTTTTTCATACTGGCACACCCACCACACAGACCCATTCTCTCACATGTAGGTCTACCAGCTTTCTCCACTTGATTTGAACCGCTAGAATTTACCATATTAACCCTTAAACTGTCCACACGTAGATATTCCTACATTCCTTCTAACCTTCCTTCCTACATTCCTTCTAACCTTCCTTCCTACATTCCTTCTAACCTTCCTTCCTACATTCCTTCTAACCTTCCTTCCTACATCTTCCTATTCTAACCTTCCTTCCTACATTCCTTCTAACCTTCCTTCCTACATTCCTTCTAACCTTCCTTCCTACATTCCTTCTAACCTTCCTTCCTACATTCCTTCTAACCTTCCTTCCTTCCTTTCATCTCGTCCTTCCTTTCTTCCTTCCTTCTGGTTTCTATATATACGCATATATAATCACTGGACACTTCATAGAATTGCTATTAGCTTCTGGAAGCTGCTTGTTGTTTCTGGGTCGTCATTCCTTCCTTCCTACCTTCCTTCCTCCTTTCCTTCCTGCCTTCCTTCCTACCTTCCTTCCTACATGCCTTCCTACATTACTTCCTTCCTACATTCCTACCTACCTTCCTTCCTTTCATACCGTCCTTCCTTCTTTTCATCTTCTTCCTTCCTTCCTTCTGGTTTCTATATACAGTGGTCCCTCGGTTTTCCCCGAAAATTTGTTCCAGAATGCTGCTTAAGTGCCATTACCGAACGAATTTACTTCCTTAAGAAATAATGTCACATAGGTTAGTCTATTTCAGACCCCCAAAAATACACTTGCAACAGCACTTACGAAAATACACTTACATAAATGTTCGAGTTTGGAGATGCACGAAAACCGAGGGACCACTGTATATGCGTATATAGTCACTGGACACTTCATAGAACTGATAATAGCTTCTGGAAGCTGGTTGTTGGGAGTGTGTGGACTTACATATAAATACGCTGAGTCAAGGTGCAGCTGCTGTCAAAATGACATATTATACCATCACTGCTACCCTCACTGCCTTGTCAACACCCATGGGGTCCCATGCTCTGCTTCCTCACAGTCCTTCCTACCTCTTACCTACCTCTTACATCCTCTTACATCCTACTTACGTACCTGCTTACGTCCTACTTATGTACCTCTTCGTGCCTACTTGCTTACCTCTTCTACCTACTTGCTTACCACTTACTCTTACCTACTTGCTTGACCACTTGCCTACCTACTTACTTACCTCCCTTCTTGCCTCCTACTTACCTACCTACCTACCAACCTATTGTTCTATGATATATATACACATATATAATGACTGGACACTTTCCATCAACTTCACTTAGCGCTTGAAGCTGTGTGTGTGTGTGGACATCTAAATTTGCTGAGTCAGGGTAAGGTAGCTGTCAAAATGACATATTATACCATTACTCACCACCCTCACTGCTGTCAACCTGTCAACACAAAAGGGGTTGCATGTCTTCTTCCCCACAACCTCCTTCCTAGCTTCCTTTTTTCCTTCATTCCTTCCTTCCTTTCTTACTTATTTCCTTCCTTCCTTCCTCTCATCTCTTCCTTCCTTCCTCTCATCTCTTCCTTGCTGCCTTCCTTTCTTCCTTCATTCATTCCTTCCTTTTTTTCTTCCTTTCTTACTCCTTTTGTTCCTTCCTTCCTCTCATCTCTCCTTCCTTTCTTTCTTACTTCTTTTGTTCCTTCCTTCCTCTCATCTCTCCTTCCTTTCTTTCTTCTTTCCTCCTTCCTTCTTCTTTCCTCCTTCCTTCTTCTTTCCTTCCTTCCTCTCATCTCTTCTTTCCTTACTTCCTTTCATCTCTTCTTTCCTTCCTTCCTTTCATCTCTTCTTTCCTTCCTTCCTCTCATCTCTTCCTTCCTTACATTCTTTCTTTCTTCCTTCTTTCCTTCTGGTATCCTGGGCATTGCTTTCAGTCCAAATCTCAAAACCATGAAATTCACCTTCGAGACACTTCCATCTGTGTTAGAGCTATCACTGAGAGAAGGTCCAATTCGCTGGAGTCAGATATTCTTACCGCTAGGCATGCTGAACATGGACTACTGAAATGGGTTTCCCACAATGCACCACTGGCTGCCCGATTTTTTTTATACTACGCACACTGATCACACAGACCCATTCTCTCACATGTGGGCCTACCAGCTTTCTCCCACTTGATTTGAGGCCGCTAGAATTTAGTCGTAGAAATATGTCCGAAACATTGGCTCGTAAGACGTATATATACGACCGAAACAGTCAAAGGGTTAATAGAAGGTGACTCTCTTTCCAAGCAGTAACACATTCCCTCCTGTCCTCCACCTCCTGCTTCCAGTATGCCATTAGCTCTCCTCTTGACAGGTAAGAGGCAGTTAAATTTTCATTTACTGTACAGTATTCATTGTTACAGTTTTATGTAGTACAGTGGACCCCCGGTTAACGGCCATTATTCGTTCCAGAATGCTGTTCAAGTGCCGTTACCGAACGAATTTATTAACATAAGGAATAATGTAAATTAGATTAGTCCTTTTAGACCCCCAAACATACACTTACAAAAGCACTTACAAAAATACAATTACATAATTGTTAGTGTTTGGAGCAGGACGTTAACTGGGGGTCCACTGTAGTTAGTACATTTTTAACCCTTTGACTGTCGCAACCCCTAATCCTGAGTGCTCTCCTGTTGTCGCAAAATATTCGAAAAAAAAAAATAAAAAATTTTCTTATCAAAATGTTAAGATTATTTTTCTGATTGTTTTTATCCTAAAAAAAAAATTGTGATCAATACTTACCGAGATATGGAGGCGCAAAGTTGGCAGAAAATGAGCCGCATATGGCAACAGCGGCGCATGCCGCTCACTGGTACACTTATATTTACTCTCATTCGAAGGTTTCTTGTATTTTACAATATTTTTTTTTTCAAAATAACTTATGTGGCCTGTGAGACCAAAGTAAGGTGCTGTGTACATATATACACTCGTTGTATGCAACACAATAACTGCACAAACATTATTATAATTATATTGTTTACAAAACTTGTTTACACAAACCAACAATGAAATTTTTTTTTATTACTATTGTTCTATAATATATATAAACATATATAATGACTGGAAACTTTCCATCAACTTCCCTTAGCCTTGAAGCTGTGTATGTGTGTGTGTGTGTATGTGTGTGGATATCTAAATTTGCTGAGTCAGGGTAAGGCAGCTGTCAAAATGATGTATTATACCATTACTCACCACCCCCACTGCTGTCAACCTGTCAACACAAAAGGGGTTGCATGTCTTCTTCCCCACAACCTCCTTCCTAGCTTCCTTCATTCTTTCCTTCCTTCCTTTCTTACTTATTTCTTTCCTACCTTTCTTACTTATTTCTTTCCTTCCTTTCTTATTTCCTTCCTTCCTTCCTTCCTCTCATCTCTTCCTTCCTTCTTCTCATCTCTTCCTTCCTTCCTCTCATCTCTTCCTTCCTTCCTCTCATCTCTTCCTTCCTTCCTCTCATCTCTTCCTTCCTTCCTCTCATCTCTTCCTTCCTTCCTCTCATCTCTTCCTTCCTGCCTTCCTTTCTTACTTCTTTTGTTCCTTCCTTCCTCTCATCTCTCCTTCCTTTCTTTCTTTCCTTCCTTCGTTTCCTCCTTCCTTCCTTCTTCTTTCCTTCCTACCTCTCATCTCTTCTTTCCTTCCTTTCATCTCTTCTTTCCTTCCTTCCTTCCTTTCGTCTCTTCTTTCCTTCCTTCATTCCTTTCCTCCTTCCTTCCTTCTTTTTTCCTTCCTTAGTGCTTGAAGCTGTGTGTGTGTGTGGACATATAAATTTGCTGAGTCAGGGTAAGGCAGCTGTCAAAATGACATATTATACCATTACTCACCACCCTCACTGCTGTCAACCTGTCAACACAAAAGGGGACCCATGGCTTCTTCCCCACAACCTCCTTCCTAGCTTCCTTTCTTCCTTCATTCCTTCCTTTCTTACTTATTTCTTTCCTTCCTTTCTTACTTATTTCTTTCCTTCCTTTCTTACTTATTTCCTTCCTTCCTTCCTCTCATCTCTTCCTTCCTTCCTTCATTCCTTCCTTTTTTTCTTCCTTCCTTTCTTACTTCTTTTGTTCCTTCCTTCCTCTCATCTCTCCTTCCTTTCTTCTTTCCTTCCTTCCTTCCTTTCCTCCTTCTTTCCTTCCTTCCTCTCATCTCTTCTTTCCTTCCTTCCTTCCTTCTGGTATCCTGGGCATTGCTTTCAATCACAAATTCTCAAAACCATGAAATTCATCTTCAGAGACACTTCCATCTGAGTTAGAGCTATCACTGGGGAAGAGAAGAGTCCCAGATTTGCCAGGGATTCAGATATTTCTTACCGCTAGGCATGCTGAACATGGACTACTGAAATGGCGTTCCCACAATGCAACACTGGCTCCTGATTTTTTTTATACTGTGCACACTGACCACACAGACCCATTCTCTCACATGTGGCCCTACCAGCTTTCTCCCACTTGATTTGAGGCCGCTAGAATTTATGCGTTTTAATACGTCCGAAACAGTGGCTCGTAAGACGTATATATATGACCGAAACAGTCAAAGGATTAATAAAATATATTGTCATTTGGGGTCTGGAATGGATTAATTCTATTTACATTATTCTTTACAGGAAAAACTGATTTGGTTGTCATCCATTTTGGTTGTTGAATCGACATCTGGAATGAATTAAATTCAACAACCGAGGTTCCACTGTATTTCAAAAGTTTATTAAATCGAGATCTGTAAGTTTAATGTACAATGTACATTTACTGTACGTATATGATTACTGCACTTCACAAAGCACACTGAACATTATTATATATAATTGTGTGTTGGTGATGTGTGTTAACTTAGTACAGCTGGCAAGAGTGCAAAATACAGTACAGTAAAGCCAGGGACACTTGGTTAGTTAATTAATGAAATCTTACCTGCACTCCAACTATAGGTTCCAATTTTAGCATGACACTTTGGGCAGAGGAGTTTGCCTTTCAAGGTTCTTTTTGCATCAGTCATCCATGCAATTGGCAGAGTGAATATTCCTTGATAACACATGGGAAGATTATCTCTTCTTCCTGACCACTTGCTGTCACTCCAGCTCGGAGCTTCCCCAGGGCAATGAGGCAAAACACAATCTTGACTTATTAGAGCACACCTGAAAAATGATCACAAAACTCACTCCAAAAACTCTTCAATCAAAACTGAAATTATGCAACTAGGTCTCAATTAATGCAAATAGTAAATCTCATGGAAACGTTGCATTTGCAGTCTCTCCTCATTTAACGACAGAATTCTGTTCCTAAGACCACGTCGGTAAACAAATTAATTGCTAAGTGAGGAGCATACTGTAATTGTAGTGGGTTTGTGTCAACCATTTTTTATATTGTTTTAATGTCACCTTTGCACCATTTATAACATTTCTAGTATATTTTTAAATGTTTACACAATAATGTACTGTACAGTGGACCCCCGAGTAACGAGCACCCCGGAAATCGTACAATTATGTAAGTATAATATTGTAAGTGCTTTTGTAAGTGTATTTTTGGGGGTCTGAAATGGACTAACCTACTTGACATTATTTCTTAAGGGAGTAAATTCGTTCGGTAATGGCACTTGAGCAGGCTTCTGGAATGAATTTTGCTTGTTACTCGGGGGTCCACTGTATATTGTAATAAACAAAATAGAGGAAATCAGCTCTAACATACATTATTTAGGTATTCATAATGGAAAGAGAGCCTGTCTTAAGTCTGAGTCGTTGGTTAATGAGTATGTCGCAAAGTGAGGAGAGGCTGTATTTGAATTTGCACCATTCAAATTACTATATGTAATTTTTGCACACGATTTGAAGAATTTTTGGGGAAAACTGACATTAATTAATTTCAGACTTAATCAAAATTCACACTATTCAAACTCACACTAACTGAGACCTGGCTGTATATTGGTAAGTTACATATGAATATAAATTTAATAAAAGGCAGCAGTAAAGTAGAGAATTTTTTTTAAGTCTGGTCAAGGTCTGGACCACAGGGGCGCTGACCCCTTGAAACAACTTCCAGGTAGGTTAAGATCAGAAAGCTTTTTTGCTTATGAAGCTCCTCTACATACCATGATTTTTTGTAAATGTGACTGAAAAAGTTCGTCCAAAATTGATGCAAACTATGAAGGCATGTCCAAATATTATTTAACCCTTAAACGGTCCAAACGTATATATACGTTAGTATTGCTACTGCCCCAAACGTATATTTACGTTTTATTTTTCCTGACTCCAAATTTGGCATGATTGGCCTGAGATGCCTGGTCAGCATAGAATGGGTCTTAACACTCGGTGTGTGCCATATTAAAAACACCAAGGATTCACTGATGTCATGTCATGTCATGCACATAATTGTATTAATCCATTAGCAAGTAAGACTTTAATCTAATACCATATCATTAAGTTTAGCATAATCCATTGTTCTCAAGTCTAGTTATAGAATCACACTAAATCCTATGATTACAGGCATTGATCCTGATATCAACCTATTATTAAATGACTTACATGACTCCAACAGCAACTGTAACTATTACACAGCAGATCAAGCAAAGACATTACTCAGAGCCAACAATAACTTAACTATCTTCAATTACAATGTTAGATCTTTGAGCAAACATTATGATGACCTCACAGCACTACTCCAATCCCTACAGACCAATATGTCAATCATCACACTCACTGAGACCTGGCTAAAGCCTGATACTACAGGTGTCTATGCCATCCCAGGTTACACAGCCATTCACAACTGTAGGACAGACCAGCGAGGGGGTGGAACAGCAATATATTATACAGATCAACTCGAAGGTATCAAAAACTCTTGCACAAGGGATGAACATGGAAAATATATTATAGCGAAATTTAAATCAAAAGACCTGCAAAAAACCCTCACAGTGATAAACATCTACAGATTACCACAGTCAAACATCCACCACTTTAGTGAAAAACTAGGAAACCTGATAATCGATTCACGCCTTAACAAAGATAATTTGCTGCTCACAGGAGATTTCAACATAAATCTCCTACAGGACCAGGACCCACAGGTAACTGAATTCACAAACACTATGAGTAACTGCTTATTACTACCAACAATATCAAAACCTACAAGAATCTCCGAGAATAGTACCTCGTTACTAGACCACATCTGGACTAACACTATATCCCCTCTAAAATCAGGCATAATCACAGAAAACACCACAGACCACTACCCTACATTTCTCATAACTAACCTAGGCATTTTGCCCCAAGAAATTGCAAAAGTTACCTTCAGACTACATAATGAGTCAGCTGTTAATAATTTTATATCAGCTATGACGAACATTGACTGGCTTAATGAATTAGAAACATATTCAGATACTAATGAATGCATCAAGAACTTTCTTAAAAAAACACACAACATCTATAACAGACATTGCCCGAAAAAAACTAAACAGATCACAGCTAAGAGACTTAACAATCCCTGGCTAACACCCAGCATCCTTAAATCCATAAACAAGAGGCACCAATATGAAAAACAATACAGAAGGGTCTAATAACCAGAGAACAAGCCAAACGCTACTCATCAATCCTTACTAGCCTGATAAGAAGGTCCAAAAATTGTATTATGAGAACAGACTCCAGACCGTAAAGGTGATATGAAAAGACCTGGAAAACCCTATCTACAATTCTTGGAAATAAAAAGATATCCACGAACAATACCATCAAATTATCATAAACAGACGAACCCCTACTCTCACCAACTGAGACAGCAAACAGACTTAATGTTTTCTTCTCCACCATAGGAAAGAATCTAGCGAGTAAAATCCCAAGCTCGAACACTCGTCCAACAGACTACCTCACCAACACCTACCCAGATACACTATTCCTAGCTCCTACCAACTCAATTGAAGTCTCGCTCATAATCAACACCCTTAAAAACAAAGCAGGAGACATAAACAGATTACCACCCTTTATGTACAAAAAAGCTTCACATGTACTGTCACCAATTATAGCAGCATTATTCAATAAATCCATTGAATCTTCTACCTTCCCATCAATTCTCAAAATAGCTAGGGTCACCCCGATCCACAAAGGAGGTGACCAAACTAACTTGAATAATTATAGACCAATCTCAAATTTACCACTGCTTTCTAAAATCTTGGAAAAATTAATTCACAGACAGATCTATTCCTACCTCGTCTCACACAATGTACTCAACCCCTGTCAATTTGGATTCAGGACTAACAAGAGCACGAACGATGCTATAACACACATGTTAGAGTTAATATACAGTGGACCCTCGGTTTTCGCCGAAAATTATTTCCAGAATGCTGCTCAAGTTCCATTACCGAACGAATTTACTTCCTTAAGAAATAATGTCACGTAGGTTAGTCTATTTCAGACCCCCAAAAATATACTTGCAAAAGCACTTACGAAAATACACTTACATAAAAAGGCGAGTTTGGAGATGACCGAAAACCGAGGGACCACTGTACACCGCACTTGAGAAGAAAGAAGTTCCGCTGGGAATCTTCATAGACCTACGCAAAGCATTCGATACAGTCGACCATGATTTATTGCTCACAAAATTAGCACACTATGGTATTAGGGGGCACCCCCTCAACTACCTAAAGTCATACCTTAGCAACAGAAGCCAGTACGTGTACACAAATGGAGAGAACTCTTCCACACAACAAATTACAGTCGGAGTCCCTCAAGGAAGTGTCCTGGGGCCACTCCTATTCCTCATTTACATAAACGACCTACCGAATGCATCATAACTACTCAAACCCATATTATTTGCAGATGACACAACATATGTCTTCTCTCACCCAAATCCAGTCATACTAGCCAACACTGTTAATGCCGAATTACAGAAAATATCAACATGGATGAAGACAAATAAGCTTACTCTCAATACTGACAAGACCTACTTCATTCAGTTTGGAAAAAAAACTACAAATGTTCCACTTAACATAACGCTCAATGATTCACCCATCACAAGACTCACAGAGGGAAAATTCCTAGGAATCCACCTTGACAGTAGTCTTAAATTCCAAACACACATACAACAAATTTCCAAGAAAATCTCAAAGACAGTAGGTATATTATCTAAGATACGCTATTATGTGCCACAACCAGCTCTCATTGCATTATATCATTCTCTTATCTACCCTTATCTCACCTATGGAATCTGTGCATGGGGCTCAACAACATTAAATCACCTTAGACCACTCATAACCCAGCAAAAGGCTGCAGTCAGGATGATAACAAATTCCTACTCTAGACAGCATACTCCACCTATATTCAAAACTTTAAAACTACTCACCATAAAAAATATTCATACCTATTCATGTGCCTTCTACATACATAAAACTCTACATGCTAATATCAACCCTCCGCTCAAAATTCTCATCAACAACTTTAATAGGTCCCACGACCATGACACTAGACACAGATCACTATTTGACATACCCCGAGTCCATACTAACCAATGTAAAAATTCTATGCACATAAAGGGCCCCAGAATCTGGAATTCATTACCAGTAAATATTAAGTTAACCTTGTCGGAAAATCAATTCAAGACTCTTCTCAAAAATCACCTACTCACCCTATACTAAATACTCATACTGTAACTAACTTTCAAACCCAATGTTATTTTACTTAAGATAATCTCAGTTTTATATTGTCATCCTCCTTAACACTTGTTGCAATTTCATATCATCATAATTGTCATTTAAAATAGTGTAGTATCATCATTTTGTTAATTTGAAATAAAATATATAACTAGAAGATACTCAATAAATTTTTCTAGTATTGTTATTATACTAGTATAGCATCAACATATTGTAACTTGAAATAAAATACACAACTAGATTAAACTCAACCAATTTCTCTAGTATTGTCTTTTAATAGTA
>WNWK01051797.1:7500-12369 GCA_009830355.1 Cherax destructor | reverse complement strand
TGTGTGTTTGGTTTTGTGTGTGTTAGTTTTGTGTGTGTGTGTTATTTTTGTGTGTGTGTGTTAGTTTTGTGTGTGTGTGTATGTATGTATGTGTGTATGTATGTGTGTGTGTGTTGTGTGTGTGTGTTTATGTATGTATGTGTGGTATGTATGTGTGTGTGTGTATGTGTGTTTTATGTATGAAATGTGTGTGTGTATGTATGTGTGTGTGTTGGTTGTGTAAAAAGTAGTGGTAAAAATTGTGTTTTAAAGGTGTATGGGTGTGTAGGGGGGGTTTTGCAGTGACAAGTCTGCAGTCTTCTCTACCTGGCCGGGCCGACACACCTGACCAAACCATTTAATGTGTGTGTGTGTGTGTGTGGTGTGTGTGTGTGTGTGTGTGGAACTATATGTGTGTGGATTTATTGTGTGAAAAGTAGTGGTGTATGAGTGTGTATGTATGTATGTGGGGTCTGCGAGTAACACGTAGTCTACAGTGCTTCTCTACCTGGCCTGACCTGACACACCTGATCTACCAGTTAATGTATTCTATGATTCACCTGTCTGCTCGCCCTTTTCTACTAGAAATTACCAATTGCTATTTGTTACCGAGTACTTGATATCCTATTCCTTATCTTACTATGAGAGTTGACCGTTCACAAACAGATTAGCAGTTAGGTAATTGGAACTTACACCCGACACCCCGAAAACCACGCATAGGTGAATACTTGCGATGCGATGCAGCTTGTCCAGCATGTAGTATCCTGTAGATTTTCCAACTCGATGTGATGTTCTGGCGTATATCCACTTTCGTTTCTTGTTGATATATAATATAACCTATTCACTGTATTTCTTTCACTTGTCACATATTTATTTCACTTTATTATCTAGGGTGACACACGTGGCACGTCGCCTGGAGCACACTAGGCCCACTGACTCCGCCACCAAATATTTATTTCTAGTTCACTTATAAAATTATGGCTCTCCCCACACTTATGTGGCTCAGGGCAACTCGTAAATAGCTTCAAGGGTTGTTCACTACCCTGACACACTTGATAACCCATGCATTACCCTTGTGTAGCCCTCAAAAACACTTATATTCACAGAGCCCTACAAGTTGTGACTAGCCCACGCGGCGTCCCTACTGTGTGTGTGTGTGTTAGTTACCATTTTGTCCTAGGCACATGTCGATTTGACACTAGGCCTGTTGTATGTATGTGTTTGTGTGTGTGTGTGTGTACTCACCTAGTTGTGGTTGCAGGGGTCGATTCATAGCTCCTGGCCCCGCCTCTTCACTGGAGAGAGAGAGACAGGAAAATAGAGAGTGTTCGTGCAGCTGGCCTAGCCAGATATATTTAGTAATCTCTTAAGCATCTTAAAACATTGTTTATGTGCATGTTGGTCTCTGCATGTTGACATGCTCTTATCCTTGCTTACCTGCCCCCACCTGTGTGAGCTGAGCTGCAGCTCCAGGTCCCGCATCTTAAGCATCAGTCAACTGGCCTGGCTGCCACCTGCTCATCAATCTCCATCAACACTCATCCTTCACTACTATCATCTCATCCATCATAATATTCATCTATTATTCTGGCTCTCATAATAAAAAAAGGCTTTCTATGTGTTATCATTAGAGTGTTCATCTATCATACCTAGTCGTAAAACTGTGTAAACAGTCGTAAACTGTCATCTACTAATATAAATTTCAGTTTATCTCACCTTCCAGCTTCCTTAAGTCTGAAAAAATGTATTTCCTGCTAGTCATGTCACTCGTGTTATCGCCTCCCATTCCTGTTCTCTTCTTCGTGGCCCCTCATATCTCCAATATTCTCTTCCTATCCACCCCAAGGAGTACCTTGTAGGTCGTAATCATGTCTCCCTTAGTTCTTTCTTCTCTATCCCTCCTGTCCACCCCAAGGAGTACCTTGTAGGTCGTAATCATGTTTCCCTTAGTTCCTCTCTCCTCTCTCTCTCTCTCTCTCTCTCTCTCTCTCTCTCTCTCTCTCTCTCTCTCTCTCCGTGGCCAGGTTCAGTTCCTCATGTCTCACTTTAGAGTCAACCCGGGGCTGCTGACACACACATTTGGTTTCGAGAAGTGACCACTCTGAAGTGTGTATTAGTTCTGTGGTTGCTAAGTCAAGTATTAACCCACTGCAGCATTACAGTTCATCTTATGTTTGGCTGACAGTGAGATCGACCTGTCAGTCTTACGTCTTGTATTTGGTTGACAGTGTGACTGACCTACCTGTCTTACTTCTTGTATCAGACTGAAAGCGAGACTAACCTGCAAATCTTACATCTTGTATTAGATTGACAGTAAAATCTACCTGTCAATCTTACATGTTGCCTCAGACTTCAAAGTGTGACATCGACCTTCCACAACACCGCCGCCAACAAATTGATTCACCAACTTTTGTGGTAGAAAGATAAACAAGATAACGAGGCACATATATCACCCCAGTGAACCTCCAGTCAGTCACCATCTTTATCTTACAACCAAACATTCTTACAGTGAACCTCCAGTCAGTCACCATCTTTATACATTCTTACAGTGAACCTTCAGTCAGTCATCATCTTTATACATTCTTACAGTGAACCTCCAGTCAGTCATCATCTTTATCTTACAGCCAAACATTCTTACAGTGAACCTTCAGTCACCATCTTTATCTTACAACCAAACATTCTTACAGTGAACCTTCAGTCACCATCTTTATCTTACAGCCAAACATTCTTACAGTGAACCTTCAGTCACCATCTTTATCTTACAACCAAACATTCTTACAGTGAACCTTCAGTCAGTCATCATCTTTATCTTACAACCAAACATTCTTACAGTGAACCTTCAGTCAGTCACCATCTTTATCTTACAACCAAACATTCTTACAGTGAACCTTCAGTCAGTCATCATCTTTATCTTACAACCAAACATTCTTACAGTGAACCTTCAGTCAGTCATCATCTTTATCTTACAACCAAACATTCTTACAGTGAACCTTCAGTCAGTCATCATCTTTATCTTACAACCAAACATTCTTACAGTGAACCTTCAGTCAGTCATCATCTTTATCTTACAACCAAACATTCTTACAGTGAACCTTCAGTCACCATCTTTATCTTACAACCAAACATTCTTACAGTGAACCTTCAGTCAGTCATCATCTTTATCTTACAACCAAACATTCTTACAGTGAACCTTCAGTCAGTCATCATCTTTATCTTACAACCAAACATTCTTACAGTGAACCTTCAGTCATCATCTTTATCTTACAACCAAACATTCTTACAGTGAACCTTCAGTCATCATCTTTATCTTACAGCCAAACATTCTTACAGTGAACCTTCAGTCAGTCATCATCTTTATCTTACAACCAAACATTCTTACAGTGAACCTTCAGTCATCATCTTTATCTTACAACCAAACATTCTTACAGTGAACCTTCAGTCATCATCTTTATCTTACAACCAAACATTCTTACAGTGAACCTCCAGTCATCATCTTTATCTTACAACCAAACATTCTTACAGTGAACCTTCAGTCAGTCATCATCTTTATCTTACAGCCAAACATTCTTACAGTGAACCTTCAGTCAGTCATATCTTTATCTTACAACCAAACATTCTTACAGTGAACCTCCAGTCATCATCTTTATCTTACAACCAAACATTCTTACAGTGAACCTTCAGTCAGTCACCATCTTTATCTTACAGCCAAACATTCTTACAGTGAACCTTCAGTCAGTCATCATCTTTATCTTACAACCAAACATTCTTACAGTGAACCTTCAGTCAGTCATTATCTTTATCTTACAGCCAAACATTCTTACAGTGAACCTTCAGTCAGTCATCAGCTTCCGTTATCTTACAGAGCTTCATATTTTTCAACATTTAAATACGTATTATTTAATTTGAACGCTTACAAATATATTTATCTTCATATATACGTATTTCTTATAATTCTGAAGGCTTATATTCG
Source organism: Cherax destructor (assembly GCA_009830355.1). Lineage (NCBI taxonomy): Eukaryota > Metazoa > Arthropoda > Malacostraca > Decapoda > Parastacidae > Cherax > Cherax destructor. The sequence continues at coordinate 8,420 of WNWK01051797.1, read as the reverse complement.
GACTTCTCTTCATTTTGAAGACTTATACACGTATTTATCGTCATTTTGAACTTATATAAGTATTTATCGTCATTTTGAAGAATTATATAAGTATTTGTCGTCATTCTGAAGACTTATATAAGTATTTGTCGTCATTTTGAAGGCTTATATAAGTATTTATCGTCATTTTGAATACTTATATAAGTATTTGTCGTTATTTTGAAGACTTATATAAGTATTTGTCTGTCAGTTTAAGCGTTCTACGCTTGTTGGTAACTCGAGTAATTAAAATAAAAATGTCTACAATGAATTTTTTTTAATAAGCAGTGCTAAATATTTGTGTTTTTCAGTGCAGTGAACACTGGAGGCTCGATCCTCCGTTCAGTAATCCCTCGAGAGGAAAAAACTTTTCTGTCAGGTGGTAAATGGTGACTTTCAGTGGGGTAGTGGGCGTACTGACGGTGGCGCCCACACCCTGGCTGCCTTCAACAGGGGTTACTGGCCTTTTTCTTTGAATGCTACACTCCCTGCATGAATGCTACACTCCCTGCATGAATGCTACACTCCCTGCATGAATGCTACACTCCCTGCATGAATGCTACACTCCCTGCATGAATGCTACACTCCCTGCATGAATGCTACACTCCCTGCATGAATGCTACACTCCCTGCATGAATGCTACACTCCCTGCATGAATGCTACACTCCCTGCATGAATGCTACACTCCCTGCATGACGTCAGTACCTGACCAGCTGGGTTGTGTTTCGCACGTTGAACTAGGTGCGGCCAGCTATAACAGCCTGGTTGATCAGGCCCTGATCCACCACGAGGCCTGGTCATGAACTGCGTCGAGGGGGCGTTGACCCCCCCGGAACAGCGTAAAGGCACAGCAGGGAGGGCTGGAGATGCAACCCCTTGCCTACTCCTGCCCTCACTGCCCA
>WNWK01051797.1:0-2500 GCA_009830355.1 Cherax destructor | reverse complement strand
AGCTCAACATGAGATTTAAAGAAGTATTTACACAGGAGACAGGAAGGACTCCAGGAATTCAGAATAGGGAGGTATACCAACAAGTGCTGGATGAAATACACACAACCGAGGAGGAGGTGAAGAAGCTGCTATGTGAACTTGACACCTCAAAAGCGGTGGGACCTGACAACATTTCTCCGTGGGTCCTTAGAGAGGAGCAGAGATGTTGGTGTGCACTAACAAAATCTTCAAGACATCCATTGAAACTGGGCAACTACCTGAGGTGTGGAAGATGGCAAATGTAGTCCCAATTTTTAAGAAAGGAGACAGACACGAGGCATTAAACTACAGACCTGTGTCACTGACGTGTATAGTATGCAAAGTTATAGAGAAGATCATCAGGAGAGTGGTGGAGCACCTGGAAAGACACGAGCTTATAAACGACAACCAGCACGGTTTCAGGGAAGGAAAATCCTGTGTCACAAACCTACTGGAGTTTTATGACAAGGTAACAGAGAGAGGGGTGGCTAGACTGCATTTTCTTGGACTGCGACAAGGCGTTCGACACAGTTCCTCACAAGAGGTTAATGCAAAAGCTAGAGGACCAGGCACACGTAACAGGAAAGACACTGCAATGGATCAGAGAATATCTGACAGGGAGGCAACAACGAGTCATGGTACGTGAAGAGGTGTCAGAGTGGGCACCTGTGACGAGTGGGGTTCCACAAGGGTCAGTCCTAGGACCTGTACTGTTTTTGGTATATGTGAATGACATAACGGAAGGGATAGACTCAGAAGTGTCCCTGTTTGTAGATGATGTGAAGTTAATGAGAAGAATTAAATCAGTCGAGGATCAGGCAGGACTACAAAGAGACCTGGACAGGCTGCAAGCCTGGTCCAGTAATTGGCTCCTTGAATTTAACCCTGTCAAATGTAAAGTCATGAAGATCGGGAAAGGGCAAAGAAGACCGCAGACAGAGTATAATCTAGGTGGCCAAAGACTGCAAACCTCACTCAAGGAAAAAGATCTTGGGGTGAGTATAATACCGAGCACATCTCCTGAGGCACACATCAATCAGATAACTGCTGCAGCATACGGGCGGCTGGCAAACCTAAGAATAGCATTCCAATACCTCACTAAGGAATCATTCAAGACTCTGTACACCATATACGTCAGGCCCATACTGGAGTATGCAGCACCAGTTTGGAACCCACACCTGGTTAAGCACGTCAAGAAACTAGAGAAAAAACAAAGGTTTGCAACAAGACTAGTCCCAGAGCTAAGGGGATTGTCCTACGAAGAAAGGTTAAGGGAAATCGGCCTGACGACACTAGAGGACAGGAGGGTTAGGGGAGACATGATAACGACATATAAAATAATGCGAGGAATAGATAAGGTGGACAGAGACAGGATGTTTCAGAGAGGGGACACAGAAACAAGGGGTCACAATTGGAAGTTGAAGACTCCTATGAGTCAAAGGGATGTTAGGAAGTATTTCTTCAGCCATAGAGTTGTCAGGAAGTGGAATAGCCTAGAAAGTGACGCAGTGGAGGCAGGAACCATACATAGTTTTAAGACGAGGTTTGATAAAGCTCATGGAGCAGGGAGAGAGAGGACCTAGTAGCAATCAGTGAAGAGGCGGGGCCAGGAGCTATGACTCGACCCCTGCAACCACAAATAGGTGCGTACACGCACAGCACACACACACACACAAAGCACACACACACACACGCACAAAACACACACACACAACACACACACACACACACACACACACACAATACACACAGCACACACACACACACACACACACAACACACACACACACACACACACACACACAACACACACACAACACACACACACACAATACACACACACACACAACACACACACAATACACACAACACACACACAATACACACAACACACACACAATACACACACAACACACACACACAACACACACATAATACACACACAACACACACACACACAACACACACACAACACACAAACACACACACAACACACACAAAACACACACACACAACATACAAACACACACAACACACATCACACACAAGCTCTTGCTCACACGGATCAATCAGAAACAGCATACACACACACACATATATCACACCATGTCATGCTGCCTACATGTACACAAAACAACACACACACAACACACACTCACAACACACCATAACATAATTACGGAGAATTAACGTCAGTCGCGTAAACGGATAGTGAGTTACTCTGTCTCCCGGTCAATCATGGAAACACACTAATCGCTTGTTCCTTTATTCAATAAATTCGCTGCCATGTAAGTGATTCCAATTGTGTGTGTGTGTGTGTGTGTGTGTGTGTATCATCCAGTATATAACTTGTGTATCATACAGTATATAACTTGTGTATCATCCAGTATATAACTTGTGTATCATACAGTATATAACTTGTGTATCATACAGTATATAACTTGTGTATCATACAGTATATAACTTGTGTATCATCCAGTAT
>WNWK01051796.1:0-12369 GCA_009830355.1 Cherax destructor | reverse complement strand
GATGTCATAGAACTTCAGGAAGATTTAGACAAACTTAATTCGTGGTAGAAAAGTGGCGATGCAGTTCAATGTAGATAAATGCAAGGTTCGAGCTCGGGGGTCCATAACCAAGCACTTATGTTAAATAACGTAGAACTTAGCCATACAGATTAAAGAAGGACTTGGGGGTGGATAGCAGCAACCTTAAACCAAGACAGCAATGCCTAAGCTACTAATAAGGCAAGATTACTGGGATTTATATCAAGAAGTGTTACCGTCCAGAGGTTATATTACAGCTTTATACATCATTAGTAAGGCCCTCACCTAGATTCGCAGCTCAGTTCTGGTCTCCATATTACAGAATGGACATAAATTGTTAGAAAACATTCAGCGTAGAATGACTAAATTAATACATAGCATTAGAAATCTTCCTTACGAAGAAAGATTGAAGACCTAAAATTACATTCACTTGTAAGACGTAGAATAGGGGAGACATGATCGAGGTATACAAGTGGAAAATGGGTATTAACAAAGGGGATATAAATAAGGTCTTGGGGATATCTCTCCAAGAGAGAACCTAATAATGGATTCAAGTTAGATAAGTTTAGATTTAGAAAGGATATAGGAAAGTATTGGTTTGGAAATAGGGTAGTTGATGAGTGGAACAGTCTGCCTAGTAGGGTTATTAAACTGGGACCTTGGGAGTTTCAAATTTAGGTTGGATAAATTCATGAGTGAGAGGGGTTGGTTTGAGTGGGTCTCGCGATGAGTGGGTAGAATTGTCAAAGCTTATTTCTTGGGTAGCATTGAAAATTGGGTTGAGCAAATATTCTGTTAGTGGGACGGATTGTGAAGGACTTGCCTAGTATGGGCCAATAGGCCTGCTGCAGTGTTCCTCCTTTCTTATGTTCTTATGTTTTTAACAATTCCAGTCTCCCGATCACCGTTACCGCAGGAAGACCCTTAATGCATAAACTAAATAATCCCTCACGAAATCCCCTTGATACTAGGCACATTAACCGCTGGCATATACACACCCAGAAAACAAAACCAAATGTCACCCCAAACCCCTCTACCCTTCGATCCGCCCCCTCCTACCTCCTCCCACGACCTCAAATGAAAAGGGCAGGATTCCTAATACCTACCAAAGCCCCTCCCTTGAAAAGTTCCGAACTTCCTGTATATAATTTAAATCCCTTTAACTTCAATTCCCTACCACACCTATAATTGTGTTCTTGGAGGAAACAAACATCAATACCCTCTCTCCTCAAAATACTCAACCCACATCCTCTTGACCTCCGCTCTGAGGCCATTAACATTCATACTTAAACACTTAAATTCTTAAAGGTGGTTTCCTCGATGCTTCGGTACTCGTGCTCCACCTGCATTGACAAAGTACCCACCCCCTGGGCCCTCCTCCCACCTTGTCTCACGCTTCTCCCTTACTCCTCCCTCTCATTCCTATCCCTTTCTGCTAACACTTTCTTCCTGTTTTCTGGGCCGGCGTCAACACATCATCTTCCACAGAACCACTAGATCTCTTACGAGATTCTCCTGCCACCTCCATGATCTCTTCAGACACTGCACTGTCTACATTGTCCTCCTCATGGACTTCCGCCTCTACCACACACACGCTCACCTCATTACCACTCTCTCCACAACCACTCTTACTCACGTCATCACTCAGCTCTTCGCCCAGACTTTCCATTACTTCCGGTTATTCTGCAGCTCATACTCCTCGCCCACGGATGGTGGACTATCAATCAACTTCCTTAGATCCTCCAACATAGGATCTGTCAATTCCACCAAATCATTGCCATCCTCCTGTCCGATGGCGACTGTAGAATCCTGCACCTCCTCTTGACATGTCTCAGGAGGTAATGTCACCACCAACTCCTCCGCTTGCTCCATCTCATCGCTCCATCGACGTGCTCTCCATCCTTACGCCTGGAGAAGACCCATTCCTCTCCATGTCACTGGAAAGGCCATCCACACCAATCCCCTCACCTCCTCTCCACGTCGTTGCTGGGGTACTGTCCTTGTCTCTCACAAGCCACCGCCAAATGCCCCGCCTGTCCACATAGCCGGCATGTCCTCACTTGCCCTGCATATGTCACATATACTTGTGTACAAAGAGGGGCATCAATACATATGATGGTATAGGCATCCTCAATGACATCTTCAGACTGTATGATCCTTCTGGCAATCCTGCGTAGGCACCCTGTTCCCACCTACCAACAGTTGCCGCATGAATCACCCCATAGGCCTTGAACACATCTCTCACATCTTCTTCATAAGCCTCAAATGGACAATTACGAATCCTTATCCACTTGTATGTCGCAGATACGTCCCTCAGCCGCACCTCCAATCCTTCCCTCACAACCATCCTCTTGTCTTGATAATCGTCGACAGCTCTTCCGTAGACACCACTCGACGAGAATTTCACAAACACTCTTGTTGCTCCATTCAGTGATATCCCATAAATATCTGAAGTGGCAAATCCATATTTATCACGTAGAATGGCAGGTAAGAGATCGTCTGCATTTGAAGGGTAAATGGCCCCAGCGAGCACCTCAATACACACTGTATTTACTCTCCTTCTGTATGACTCGGCCATTGCTGAGAAAATGTAATTAATGGACCCCAATGGAAATAAGTCACTCTGTCTGACTTTTTTGGGTTATCCTGGAGGGTTTTCTACACATATGCTGCTATGTATGATAATCTATGTAACTGTATTTGTGTATACCTGAATAAACTTACTTACTAGATGCTCAAGTGTTGAGTGTGTGAGGTGTTAGGTGCTCAGGTGTTGAGTGTGTGAGATGTTAAGTGCTCAGGTGTTGACTTTGTGAGGTGTTAGGTGCTCAGGTGTTGAGTGAGTTAGGTACTCAGGTGTTAGGTGCTCAGGTGTTGAGTGTGTGAGGCGCTCAGGTGTTGAGTGTGTTAGGTGCTCAGGTGTTGAGTGTGTGAGGTGTTAGGTGCTCAGGTGTTGAGTGTTTACCTGGAGAGAGTTCCAGGGGTCAACGCCCCTGCGGCCCGGTCTGTGACCAGGCCTCATGTTGGATCAGAGCCTGATCAACCAGGCTGTTACTGCTGGCCGCACGCAGTCCAACGTACGAACCACAGCCTGGCTGGTCAGGCACCGACTTTAGGTGCCTGTCCAGTGCGTGCTTGAAGACAGCCAGGGGTCTATTGGTAATCCCCCTTATGTATGCTGTGAGGCAGTTGAACAGTCTTGGGCCCCTGACACTTATTGTGTTGTCCCTCAACGTGATAGTGGCACCCCTGCTCTTCATTGGGGGGATGTTACATCGCCTGCCGAGTCTTTTGCTTTCGTAGGGAGTGACACTCGTGTGCAAGTTTGGTACAAATCCCTCTAGGATTTTCCAAGTGTATATAATAATGTATCTCTCCCGCCTGCTTTCCAGGGAGTACAGGTTTAGGAACTTCAAGCGTTCAGTGTGTGAGGTGTTAGGTGCTCAGGTGTTGATTGTGTGAGGTGTTTGAGTGTGTAAGATGTTAAGTGCTCAGGTGTTGACTTTGTGAGGTGTTAGGTGCTCAGGTGTCGAGTGTGTGAGGTGCTCAGGTGTTGAGTGTGAGGTGCTCAGGTGTTGAGTGTGAGGTGCTCAGGTGTTGAGTGTGTGAGGTGCTCAGGTGTTGAGTGTGAGGTGCTCAAGTGTTGAGTGTGTGAGGTGTTAGGTGCTCAGGTGTTGAGTGTGTGAGATGTTAAGTGCTCATGTGTTGATTGTGTGAGCTGCTCAGGTGTTGAGTGTGTGAGGTGTTAACTGTTCAGTTGTTGAGTGTGTGAGGTGTTGAGTGTGTGAGGTGCTCAGGTGTTGAGTGTGTGAGGTGTTAGGTGCTCAGGTGTTGACTGTGTGAGGTGTGGGGTTCTCAGGTGTTGTGTGCATGAGGTGCTCAGGTGTTGAGTGTGTGAGGTGTTAGGTGCTCAGGTGTTGAGTGTACTCACCTAATTGTGGTTGCAGGGGTCGAGACTCAGCTCCTGGCCCCGCCTCTTCGCTGTCCGCTACTGGGTCTCTGCTCTCCCTGCTCCATGAGCTTTATCATACCTCGTCTTAAAACTATGTATGGTTCCTGCCTCCACTATATCTTTCTCTAGACTATTCCACTTCCTGACTACTCTGTGGCTGAAGAAATGCTTCCTAACATCCCTTTGACTCATCTGAGTCTTCAGCTTCCAGTTGTGTCCCCTTGTTTCTGTGTGTGAGGTGTTAGGTGCTCAGGTGTTTGAGTGTGTGAGATGTTAAGTGTTCAGGTGTTGAGTGTGTGAGGTGCTCAGGTGTTGAGTGTGTGAAGTGTTAGGTGCTCAGATGCTCAGGTGTTTGAGTGTGTGAGATTTTAAGTGCTCAGGTGGTAAATTAGACACATATGCAACACTTGGGTATCTTTATTAAGGAAACGTTTCGCCACACAGTGGCTTCATCAGTCCATACAAAGGAGAATCGTGAAGAACAACTGCTGCACCTCTCCTGTCTACAGTATATAAGCTTCCTCTACGCTCATATGTTGTATTCTATTCAAGATTGATGGACTGACAACATCGACTCAAGATTGAGGGACTGACCACCTCATACTCCTCCTGTTCTTCACGATTCTCCTTTGTATGGACTGATGAAGCCACTGTGTGGCGAAACGTTTCCTCAATAAAGATACCCAAGTGTTGCATATGTGTCTAATTTACCAACTCGTCGGTTCTCTGAACCATTCTTTTACAAGTGCTCAGGTGTTGACTGTGTGAGGTGTTAGGTGCTCAGGTGTTGAGTGTGTGAGATGTTAACTGCTCAGGTGTTGAGTGTGTGAGGTGCTCAAGTGTTGAGTGTGTGAGGTGCACAGGTGTTGAGTGTGTGAAATGTTAAGTGCTCAGTGATGAGTGTGTGGTGTTATGTGCTCAGATGTTGAGTGTGTGAGGTGCTCAGGTGTTGAGTGTATGATGTGTTAGGTGCTCAGGTGTTGAGTGTGTGAGGTGCTCAGGTGTTTTAGTGTGTGAGATGTTAAGTGCTCAGGTGTTGACTGTGTGAGGTGTTATGTGCTCAGGTGTTGAGTGTGTTAGGTGCTCAGGTGTTGAGTGTGTGAAGTGTTAGGTGCTCAGGTGTTGTGTGTGAGGTGTTAGGTGCGAGGTTTTGTGTGTGAGGGGCTTGGACTTCCAGCAAACATGCATGAGCATATTTGATAGGAGTGAATGGAGACAAATGGTTTTTAATACTTTACGTGCTGTTGGAGTGGAAGCAAAGTAACATTTATGAAGGGATTCAGGGAAACCGGCAGGCCGGACTTGAGCTCATGTGTTGAGTGTGAGATGTTAAGTGCTCAGGTGTTGACTGTGTGAGGTGTTAGGTGCTCAGGTGTTTGAGTGTGTAAGATGTTAAGTGCTCAGGTGTTGACTGTGTGAGGTGTTAGGTACTCAGGTGTTGAATGTGCAAGATGTTAACTGTTCAGGTGTTGAGTGTGTGAGGCGCTCAGGTGTTGAGTGTGTTAGGTGCTCAGGTGTTGAGTGTGTGAGGTGTTAGGTGCTCAGGTGTTGAGTGTTTACCTGGAGAGAGTTCCAGGGGTCAACGCCCCTGCAGCCCGGTCTGTGACCAGGCCTCATGTTGGATCAGAGCCTGATCAACCAGGCTGTTACTGCTGGCCGCATGCAGACCAACGTACGAACCACAGCATGGCTGGTCAGGCACCGACTTTAGGTGCCTGTCCAGTGCCTGCTTGAAGACAGCCAGGGGTCTATTGGTAATCCCCCTTATGTATGCTGGGAGGCAGTTGAACAGACTTGGGCCCCTGACACTTATTGTGTTGTGTCTCAACGTGCTACTGGCAGCCCTGCTTTTCATTGGGGGGATGCTACATCATCTGCCGAGTCTTTTGCTTTCGTAGGAAGTGACACTCGTGTGCAAGTTTGGTACTAATCCCTCTTGGATTTTCCAAGTGTATATAATAATGTATCTCTCCCGCCTGCGTTCCAGGGAGTACAGGTTTAGGAACTTCAAGCGTTCAGTGTGTGAGGTGTTAGGTGCTCAGGTGTTGATTGTGTGAGGTGTTTGAGTGTGTAAGATGTTAAGTGCTCAGGTGTTGACTTTGTGAGGTGTTAGGTGCTCAGGTGTTGAGTGTGCGAGATGTTAACTGTTCAGGTGTTGAGTGTGTGAGGTGCTCAGGTTTTGAGTGTGTGAGGTGCTCAGGTTTTGAGTGTGTGAGGTGCTCAGGTGTTGAGTGTGAGGTGCTCAAGTGTTGAGTGTGTTAGGTGCTCAGGTGTTGAGTGTGTGAGGTGTTAGGTGCTCAGGTGTTGAGTGTGTGAGATGTTAAGTGCTCATGTGTTGATTGTGTGAGCTGCTCAGGTGTTGAGTGTGAGGTGTAACTGTTCAGGTGTTGAGTGTGAGGTGCCAGGTGTTGAGTGTGAGGTGTTACGTGCTCAGGTGTTGACGTGTAGGTGCCAGGTGTTGAGGTGTAGGTGCTCAGGTGTTGAGTGTGAGTGTTAGGTGATCAGGTGTTGACTGTGTGAGGTGTGGGTGCCTCAGGTGTTGAGTGTGTGAGGTTTTAGGTGCTCAGGTGTTGAGTGTGTGAGGTGTTAGGTGCTCAGGTGTTGAGTGTGTGAGGTGTTAGGTGCTCAGGTGCTGAGTGTGTGAGGTGTTAGGTGCTCAGGTGTTGAGTGTGTGAGGTGTTAGGTGCTCAGATGTTGAGTGTGTGAGGTGTTCAGGTGTTTGAGTGTGTGAGATGTTAACTGCTCAGGTGTTGAGTGTATGAGGTGCTCAGGTGTTGACTGTGTGAGGTGTTAGGTGGTCAGGTGTTGAGTGTGTGAGATGTTAACTGCTCAGGTGTTGAGTGTATGAGGTGCTCAAGTGTTGAGTGTGTGAGGTGTTAGGTGCTCAGGTGTTGAGTGTGTGAGGTGTTAGGTGCTCAAGTGTTGAGTGTGTGAGGTGTTAGGTGCTCAGGTGTTTGAGTGTGTGAGATTTTAGGTGCTCAAGTGTTGAGTGTGTGAGGTGTTAGGTACTTATGTGTTGAGTGTGTGAGAAGTTTAGTGCTCAGGCAGCAGCAGGTGTTGAGTGTACTCACCTATTTGTGTTTGAAGGGGTAGAGACATAGCTCCTGGCCCGCCTCTTCACTGATCGCTACTAGGTCCTCTCTCTCATTGCTCCATGAGCTTTATCATACATTGTCTTTAAACTATGTATGGTTCCTGCCTCTACTATGTCGCTTGCCAGACTATTCCACATCCTGACAACTCTGTGACTGAATAATTAGTTCCTAACATCCCTTTGACTCGTCTGAGTCTTCAATTTACAATTGTGACCCCATGTTTCTGTGTCCCATCTCTGGAACATCCTGTCTCTGTCCACCTTGTCAATTGCTCGCATTATTTTATATGTCATTATCATGTCTCCCCTGACCCTCCTGTCCTCCAGTGTCGTCAGGCCGATTTCCCTTAACCTTTCTTTGTAGGACATTCCTCTTAGCTCTGGAACTAGTCTTGTTGCAAACCTTTGCACTTTCTCTAATTTCTTGACGTGCTTGACCAGGTGTGGGATCCAAACTGGTGCTGCATACTTCAGTATGGGCCTGACGTACACGGTGTACAGAGTATTGAATGATTCCTTACTGAGGTATCACAACGCTTTTCTTAGATTTGCTAAACGCCCATATGCTGCAGTAGTTATCTTTTTGATGTGCACCTCAGGAGATGTGCTCAGTATTATATTCACCCCAAGATCTCTTTCCTTAAGGGAGGTTTGCAGTCTTTGGCCACCTAGCTTTTACTCTGTGGTCTTCTTTGCCCTTCCCCGATCTTCAAGACTTTGCATTTGGCGGGGTTAAATTCAAGGAGTCAGTTGCTAGACCAGGCTTGCAGTCTGATCCTCATCCGATTTAATTCTCTTCACATCATCTGCAAACAGGGACACTTCTGAGTCTATCCCTTCCATCATGTCATTCACATATACCAAAAACAGCACTGGTTCTGGACGGTTCCCTGTGGAACCCCGCTCATCACAGGCGCCCACTCTGACACCTCATCACGTACCATGTGTGTGAGGTGTTAGATGCTTAGGCACCAGTAGTTAGTTTTCAGGTTCTTGGTACACAACAAAGTAACATGTGAACATTACTTAGGATAACATAAAAAAGTCAAAGTGACATATTACCATTGAGGTCCTTGTAATATCTTTTTATATTCATTACAGGTCGACCATCACTAATCCGGCATCATCGGAAGTTGTAGGGTGCTGGATTAGTGACTTTGCCGGATTACAGAGTGGTTAGGTTAGAATACACTTAACCCAATGGCTATATTTATGCATCGGCGATTTCACCCAATTTACGCCCTATTTTTGGCCCATTCCATTGTTACAGTCTACCAAACTCATAGCTATTTTGATAGTATTCCTTCTGTAAAAACCATACTACGGGCAGGGTTTGAACCCGCGATCAGAGTCATAAAACTCCAGACCCGTGGTATGGTTTGCTTGCAATCGTGTCATTACGATTTCATGAGTCATTCATTCTGTAGTGTTGTTTAAATTCAGCATCGCACTGATCCTTCGCTTCAGTACAATTCTTGCAAGAACAGATCTTGCAAGATCTATTCTTGTTTCTGGTTTGTTATAAAAAATTGTTGGCTGGTTTATTGTTCGTTAAAACCCATCGACTACACGATAGTCTTTAAAGGACCTCAATAGAAATAAGTCACTTTGTATTAATATTGGTAGAATTACCGACAATATGTTAAGTAAAAGGACACAAATGCAACTAATGAGACATTTTATTGTGGCAACGTTTCGCTCTCCAGGAGCTTTGTCAAGCCGTTACAAACAATACATGGACACAGAGGGTATATATTACATGGACACAGAGGGTATATATATGCTCAGAGTGAGGTGTAATACTAGTGGTGGTGGTAGTAGTAGAGACATAAGTTGTAGTAGTAGTAGTAATACAATAAGGTAGAACAATCAACTTGCACATGAGTAAAAGGTGATAAAAACAATTACTTGGGTAGTATTAAAACAGGTTAGACAAATATTTCTGTAGGAGGTTGGAAAAAAGAAGTCCTGTAGCAGTGTTCCACATCTGCTATGCGCTTGTGTGGTATTAGCAGGAGAGGCTATGTGATGGTAGGGTTTACTGTTTTCAGGAGGATTCTTGCTAAAACTTCAGAGATGGTGAAGCTGCCTTTATTTTGTTTGTGTTAGAAACAGCGATAAGTGCTGATTCAAGGCACTTGCGTCTGCGGAAATCAGTTTCTTTGATTACTGGCTCCATGTGGGAGCGGCCAGCAGCGCCTCTCAGCGGACGGAGGGCCTGGATCTGCAATCAAATTGGCGTCCACCTGGGTTCTGCAATCAAACTAGCGTCCACCAGGACGTTGACACGTCCCCAGGGCTGCTCTCCCTCGAGCTGCTAGCGATGGTGCTCCTGCAAGCAGCAGATCCTGGTGCAACCTGCTGAGGAGACATGATCGAGGTATACAAGTGGAAAATGGGTATTAACAAAGGGGATATAAATAAGGTCTTGAGGGTATCTCTCCAAGAGAGAACCTGCAATAATGGATTCATAAGAACATAACATAAGAAAGGAGGTGTAGTGATACCGCTCTTGTGGGGAGCCGCAGCAGGACACACTACTGCACCACCTCAGGGGCCCCTTACAATAACAACAAACATAGTACAGTGATGGCCCAGCACAAGGCGTGTGGTCTCTCTCTTACACAGATACATTCGTGATGCAGATTACATGGTAAGCTTAAATATGTCGCCAGTAGCTATAGCTTTTCTGAGGACATATGCACCTTACATCACCTGTCCTGCAGCAGCAGTCATTAGATGTATTTTCTTCTGTTGCAGACATGTACCATGGATTCTTTGTTCAATAAAGCCTAGGAATAAGGCCTGTGTTTTTATCACAACAATTTATTGAACAAAGATATCCTGGGCTACCTGGTGGCGATTCTGAGCTAGACTACACCGCAACATGGAGCGTTTACTGAAACCTGAGAGGCTAGACTCTGACCCCAGTGTATCAACGGCTGCTCAGGAATGGAAGCACTGGTTTAAGACTTTCGAAAACTTCTTGAGAGCCTTTCCTCAGGAAGATCTAGATAAACTAAGCCTGCTCATCAACTTTGTGTCACCTAAAATCTATGAGGTTATTTCTGAGTGTAATACCTATGAAGATGCTATCAATGCCCAAGTCTCAGTATATTAAGCCCACAAATGAAATCTTTGCACGATATCGTCTTGCAACTCGCCGCCAGCAGATTGGTGAATCCTTAGAGGAATACTTTCAAGCATTGAAAATATTAGGTAAGGACTGTAACTTCCGAGCGGTGACAGCTTCTCAGTATTGTGAAGAGTCCATCAGGGATGCTTTTATTAGTGGCCTGCAATCACCAATAATAAGGCAGCGTTTATTGGAGAATAAAACTCTGGACTTAGCCACTACCCTTGACCAGGCAAGAGCATTAGATTCAGCCCAGAAGAATTCTGAAGTGTACAGTACTACCCAGCCTTCTCGAGTGGTAAGTGCTGCAACTCCCGACCAAGACTCTTTTAATGAAGTTACCGTGGAACCTGCTTCAGTGACAGCAGTTGCAGGCACAAAGTGTTTCTTTTGTGGTTTTTCAAGACATCCACGTCCAAAGTGTCCGGCTCGTGAAGCAATGTGCCATCAATGCCATAAGAAAGGTCACTTTGCTAAAGTATGTCGTGCTAATGCATCAACAAGAGCTAGTGCTTCTACGCATTCCGACCAGGCGACTCTAGCAACAGTGACTTCTGCGGCTGCTCCAAATTCACTGTCAAAGGCAGTTGTGAAAGTGTTCATCAAAGGAACAGAAGTAGATGGTCTGATTGACAGTGGCAGCTCAGAGAGTTTCATCAACCTTGACGTAGTTAAACGCCACTCCTTGACGGTACATCACTCATCAGGTACCGTTTCCATGGCATCAACATATTCAGACGTTAGGGTTTTGTAAGGTAAACCTTAGAGTTAATGGCAGGGATTATCAAGATGTACATTTAGCTGTTCTGCCACAACTGTGCTCTGATGTGATCCTTGGTCAGGACTTTCAGAAGCGTCATGGTAGTGTTACCTTAACATATGGAGGTGAACTGCCTCCTCTCGTTGTCTGTGGTCTTAGCACTTTAAGGGTAGACCCACCAAAGCTGTTTGCGAATCTTACTGCGGATTGTCATCCTATATCAGCTAAGTCACGCCGCTATTCTTATGAAGATAGGATGTTCATTGAGAAAGAAACTCAGAGGCTGCTGAAGGAGGGTATTATAGAACCAAGTAATTCTCCTTGGCGTGCACAGGTCGTTGTTGTCAAGGATGATTATAGGAAACGGAGGCTGGCTATCGACTATTCTGAGACAATCAACAAATTTACACTTCTTGATGGGTACCCTCTACCTCGAATTGATGATACATAAGAACATAAGAATGGAGGAACACTACAGAAGGCCTACTGGCCCATACAAGGCAGGTCCCTATCAAAACCACCACTACCTAAGAATTCACTCCTGCACCCACGACACCAATCAAACCAGCCCTTCCCACTCATATTTGTCCAATCTCTTTTAAAGCCACCCAAGGTCCTAGCCTCTATCACCCTAATCGGAAGATTGTTCCACGCATCTACAACTCTGTTCGAAAACCAGTATTTGCCTATGTCCTTTCTAAATCTAAATTTATCCAATTTAAATCCGTTATTTCTGGTTCTTACTTGGTTCGATATCCTCAGTATTTTATTAATATCTCCTTTGTTTATGCCCATCATCCACTTGTACACCTCGATGATATCTCCCCTCATTCTACGTCTCTCCAGAGAGTGGAGATTCAACGCTCTAAGTCTATCATCATACGGGAGATTTCTTATACTATAAATCATTTTAGTCATTCTTCTTTGTATGTTCTCCAATGAATCTATATCCATCCTGTAGTAAGGAGACCAAAACTGAGCTGCATAATCCAAATGAGGTCTCACTAGTGATGTATAGAGCTGTAAAAGAACTTTTGGACTTCTGTTGCTTATACTTCTTGAAATAAATCCTAGTAATCTGTTAGCCTTATTGCGCACACTTAGGCACTGTTGTCTTGGCTTTAGATTCCTGCTTACCATGACTCCCAAGTCTTTTTCACATTCTGTATGATCAAGCTCAACTTCACCTAGTTTATAAATTCGAGGGATATTTTCATTACCAACGACTAGCACCTTACACTTGTCCACATTGAACTTCATCTGCCACTTTTCAGACCAAGACATTAATTTGTCCAAATCCTCCTGGAGTTCATTGGTATCCTCCTCAGAATAAATTATACGGCCTATTTTTGTATCATCAGTAAATTTACTCATGTCACTTGCAATTCCTTCATCAAGGTCATTTATGT